>JAODAL010003721.1:0-168417 GCA_025379985.1 Phyllomedusa bahiana
AATAGCGCTGTGGATTTTTAAGATGGAAATAAAGAAAGCACATGCAAATTTTAAAAAAGATTCCGACTGCAGCGATTCTTCTTTTCATAATGCTGATCAAATGCTTCTTTGGTTTCAATTTGTGAATAAGGGGTGCCCCCCGGATTTTTGCACTGCAAACAGCGTGGTTTTTTGGATCCACCCCAAAGGGAGGGAGCGTCTTTTCCTTCGTTGGTTTGTTGCACCCCTTTGTTGTGGGTGCCGCCCGCATTTATATTACTTAAATTTATATTATCACAATTATAAAATTACTTTCCCCAATACTGGTGTCTTCTTTTGTGTAAAAGGGGCCCCCGAGCAGTGCTCCCCCGGTGTACCTGTGTGGCTCGCCCCTCGTGTTTTCGTTACCCATTGAACGGAATGGATTTTACCTGTGAATTTTTTTGTGACTCTTGTACCCTTTATTGCCTTGACTAGATGTACCACGTATCCAGTTTCTTTTGGGGATGTTATATCAGTTTCCCCTACTTGTTTGGGGTGAAAATAAACCTGGTTTTCCCTTCCCCCTAGCTTAATGGGAATCGGGATTAATCCCAATCGAGGATTGAACAGGGAGATTTTCCCAAAATCTGGAATTGACACAATCGATTTTTGGGCCGAATCCTCATCACTGTAACGTGACTTTTGGGAAAAAACAGTTAAATTTTAGTTTTCGTCAGACCACGGGACATTCTCCAAAAAAATTGGGTCTTTTTTCCCTGTATACATTTGCAAACAAATCGATTTTTCTTTCGGAGTAATGGCTTCTTCCGGCAGGTCCCTTTCACCCCATTTTAAAATAAGTCTTTTGCACTGTGGAAAATAAACAATCTTACGGCTTCGAAACATTTTCACAAGGTTTTTCTTTTTCTTGGGTTGATATGCACATGTCAACTAATGCACATTTATTTCAACACAGAACCCCACCCTTCCGAGATATGAGGCTGGGCATTCCCCTTTGTTTGTATTGTGTTTGTTTTTACAGAGAACGAAACACCTTCAGGGATTGGAAAATTTCACCCAAGGGGGATCCGACTTGGCAATTTTCCCCATTTTCTTCCGATATCTTGGCTTGTTTCTTAGACTTTCCCATGATGTTACACACGAAGAAATGTTTTTATGTTGTGCAATAAAATACATCCCCAGGTGTGTCTCTAATTAAGGGGATGTTTCCAAAAAACTTCCAAAGAAGGGCATCTCTATTGGGGTGTCCCAAATTTTTTAAAGGCATGTAATCCCAGTGTAATAAACTTTTGCTTTGCAGAAAGTAAAAAATGTCTTAAAAAAAATTTTCTCTATCATTATTATGGATTTAAAAAATTTTAAATATTTGTTTAAACGAAAATTTCCCAAAATGGTAAGGATTTCTGATTTTATGTCAGATAGTGAAAAACATGGAAAAAGTGTTTTTTTTTATGTAAACTTCTGGTTTCAGCTGTATGTGCTAGACCCATCTTTGGTTTTGACTTGGACAGAATACTTGTTGGAATCTGAATAGTATTTAAAAACATTACAGAACAAATAAACCAAGGTTTTTAATTTGATTTTTTTAGGCAGAGTTTGAATTTGGTTTTTCAACAGTTTTTTGTCAGACAGTGTAAAGACATACAGTGGGGAAAATAAGTATTTTATATACTGGCGATTTTGAAAGTTTTCCCACCTACAAAGAACGGAGAAGTCTGTAATTTTTATTGTCGGTACAGTTCAGCTGTAAGGGTATGTTCACACGGCTTTTTTGGGGCGTATTTATGCCCGCAAATACGGGAGTAGTACGAGACAAATTAAAATTTGCTTTTGCACGTGTATTCCCACGATTTTGCACCCTATTTCGCACGTTTTTCAAAGCGTATTTAATTCTAGGCAGCCAATAAACAACCTAATATTTTTTTTTAAATGACCTATTAGCACCCTATTTATGTTTGAAGATAGTAATTTTTTTTCAAGTCAGCCTATTAGTACCTAGAAAAATAGAAAGATAATAATTGAATAATTATTTGAATAATCTCCACCCATGTACGATATAAAAGACCAAGTTTTCACCCTTTTTGCCAATTGCTTTTGGACTATTGAGAGTACAAAATTATGTCAGGAACTGTGTGGCGCAGACGGTTAACGTTGAAGAATGGTGAAATGGTTGCCTTTTTGAAGTTATGCTACAATGAACTCGTTCGCGAGGAAAGGAGGGTAAGTAACCTGTCTTTTTAATGTCAAATTATGTCATTAACATGTCTTTTTGTGGCACACCCCGGCTACAATATATGGGGGCTAGAAGTTGCGATATTAGGTATACTCCCAGACAAAGGGTTGTGTAAAAGCATGTCACTTCTCTCTCTCTTGCCGTACAATATGTGTGTATTGTACTTCAGGGAGATGGACATAATTCGTAGCTTTGTATCAGAGCTATGAATTACCATAATTGATGGGCGCATTTCAAGCTGATTGAAGTAAAAATACACGCTGAAATGCACCCCCCCAATTACCTGTAAATTAAAATTGTATTTTTGGCTATTTTTTTCAGTGTGTGTTCACGCGCGTTTTGCGGGGTACCATTTCAGCCACAAGAGCGTGTTTTAAAATTACATGCAGACCCCGTTTTTCTTCAAAGGGGAGAGAGTGGGGGAATTATGTGTATAGTTTAACTGATTGTGTGCTGGTGGAAGGGATTTTCTTTGCAATTTTGGATTGTACAGTTATTGATTATCGATTGGGGTATTGCTTGGCTTTAAAAATGCAGCTTGTAATGTGATGACAATTTCTTTATTGCATGTCTATTTTGTGCTTTTGTATTGTAATTGCTGGTGTGCTGGTGGAATGGATTTTCTTTCTTTTTTTTTTTAAAACACATTTTTATTGAATTTTAGCATGGAATAGGGGCCCTCATTTACTTTAAAATACGGAAATCACATAAAATTTTTTAACCCAATTTTTACTTACACAAATCATAATAGATATGAGAGCGATTGTGAAAAACTACTTTTATGAGTAAATAGTCGTATCGAAATTATCATGACGATAGCCGATAACTAGTTAGCGATTGTGTAAAATACTTTAACGATTGATAGTCGATATCGGAATTTCTGCGTTTCCGATAGTAAACAGATTATCGCCTGACCTTTAAAAAGTCTATGGGGAGGAAAACACTTCATTCTTAAAATCAAACAGGGGTTGAGAAGGGGAAATTAACTTCCCAAACAGTAAACTGGATAGTGAAATTTTTTTGGCAAGACAATTAGGCAAAAAGAGTAAAAAAAAAACTCGATATTCACTACCCCTGTCTTGTACACCATGCCCTTAAACCTGCATGACCCAAATTAAAAATGCCAGAAGGTGTTTATTTAAACCCTCATTTTACTTGAAGGACTTTGATTCCTGTCCTGGAACGCGCATGCCCCTTAAACCTGTTGCCCCACAGAAAAAAGGCGGGAAAAAAGGGAGTCTTTCAAACCATTTTAGTTGAACAGGACATTACTTGCTGTCCTGGCCACGCATGACCTTAAATCTACATGAACAGTTTTAAAAAAGTTTTGGGAAAAAAAAGGTATTTAAAACCCCATTTGTTGAAACTGGACATTGACTATATTGCCCAGTACCGCAGCTACCTCAAACCCGCTTGCCCCACGATTAAAAAGTCCCGAAAAAGGAGTCTTTAAACCCTTTATTTTGAACAGGACATTGACTTCCCTGCCCGGGGACCGCGTATGCCCAAAAAACCTTTTGGGACCCACAGTTAAAAAGTGCGGAAAAAAGGAGTCTTTAAACCCACCTTTGTAGTTGAATGGACATTGATATACTGTCCTTTTACCGCAGCATGACCCTTAAACGTGTCTGACCCACAGATTAAAAAGTGCTGGAAAAAGTAGTCTTTGAAACACCATTTGCCGACATTCAGGCTTTTGGCTTTGGGATGGTTTGGGTTAAAGTGTTTCTTCTGCTCCCAAACCTGGTAGACGGGAAGGCTGGCATAATAAAATGGCCGCGTACGGCGCGCAGGTCAAACTGGTGGAAGGAGAAGGGGTAGGATGGGTCTCTGGGTTGTTTTGGTGGTACTCGGGCGACGGTGGATGTTGAAGCGGAGGCTGATCCTTGATCATGACTCTGAGAGACATGGGCAGCTGAGGAACGCTTGGTCGTGGCGGAGGAGGAGGAGGCGGAGACAGAGGGTGTGTGAGTGGTCGGAAGCCCGGGATCGGTGTGGCCTTTTTTGGCCAAGTGTTCCTTCCATTTCAATATGCATCCTGCAGGGTGATTAGACATGCTGGGTGGTGGTTAAACACCTAAGATTTTTCCCCTTTTACTGATGTGTTTACGGCAAAGGCGGGCATATGACATCGCTGGGTGAATAAAGAGGCTTGCTCGAAAAAGGCCCAGGCTTGAGAGGTCCCGGACCTTTTTGACGGCGATAAGCGAGCAGCAGTGTTTCCGCTGATCGTGGCTGGCGGAATAATCTCAGTGGACTTGTGCGACTGCCCTCTCCCTTTATGAGGCGGGACCTGTACTGACACTACCCCATCGTCTTCCTCCTCGTCCAGTGATGAAGCGCTCGCAAACAAATTCTGCTGAAAAGACCACGTTGGATCCGCATGTCGTCATCATCAACACAGGTGAGTTCCTCGTCTGACATTCTGCATCCGGGGAGCTGCGGGCTACAAGCAAAAGGCCTGAAAGGCGTTGCCGGACCGCCAGGGATTTTGCCGATTTACCGGCTTCTTTCTCCTCCTCTGATGGCATCAACGATTGGGCATCAGAGCAGACAAAATCATTCTCTTTGGCCTCTTGATCTTTTGAAATGCCTTCTGACCCCAACCGAATTTTGTCATCAAAGAGGTCTTCAGAAAATGGATTATCCACAGTGGTGGGTACACGAGTTGACATTTGGGCTGCCTTCGCTTCATGTTGGACGGATGCTGACGATGAAGATGATGACATTTGTGGCCGTGACTGGGAGGACGAGGAGGTAAGACTGCTGGATGCGGATTGCATTAACCACTGAAGAACAGATTGGAGACGCTGTTTGTTACTAAGATTCACAGGGCACCGACCCAGTGACAGGCCTGACGGTCCTGCAACCGATGATCCGCTGGCTTGCATGCTGTCGCCAGCAATGGAAGGAGCACCTTCTCTCGTACCTCTACCTCCATGTCTCCCCTCTTTGCTCGCTTACCACCTGCATTTCGCTCCATGTTCAGAAAGATATAAATTTGAAAACGTGTGGAAGAGTTTTTGACAGTCTCTTATTGAAAGATGGCAAATCACAGTTATTCTTAAATTCCTCAAATTTCCAACAGCCAATTAGGATTAGAAACAGAATTGTTTCTATCGAATACCTGTGAAATGCGGTCTGGTGGAAGAACCGTAAGACAAAATCAACAGTGTTCTTCCTTCAGTCCCAGGGATTTACAACTGCCCAGTAGGACTAGGAATTGATAGTTTTCAACAAACTATCATACAAGTGTGCTATCTGTGCCAAACTGAGATTCACCAAGCGCAATAACACTATTCAAAAGTTACACGGATGAGAAATTGCGTTTTTTGAAGCAATGACAAACAAGAACAGTTACTAGAAAATCAAAATTGTTGTACAACATGGCTATTTGAAAAAAACTGGGGCTGCACCATGTGCAATACAGCTATTTAAAAGTTATACGGATAAGAAAAGGTGGTTTTGCACCAATTAAATACACCAACAGTTACTAGAAAATTTCTGTATCCACACATAAGTACAAGGTGGCTCTTTGAACAAAACTGGGGCGCACCAAAGCGCAATACAGCTATTTAAAAGTTATACGGATAAGAAAAGGTGGTTTTGCACCAATGAAATACACCAACAGTTACTAGAAAATTTCTGTATCCAAATTTAAGTACAAAGTGGCTATTTGAAAAAAACTGGGACACATAAAATAAAAGGTACAATTTCACCTCAGGTGCGAGGTGTGCTGGCCAAAAAGTGGTAAAAAAAATGCCATTCCAATGCAGGTTCAAAGCAGAGTCTGGGCTGCACAATATACACCCTCCTTTCCAAAGCCCGTCCAGCCCCCCCTACACTCCTACCCGTGCGGCTGGACAGCCCTCGATGCTTCTTTAAAATTCTGTGTCTAACAAAATAAGAACTGAAATTCTCTAATCTACCTATATTCTAGTTCACAGCTAAAAGCATAGTTGTCTGTATGAAGAAAGAGAAGAACTGTGTCCCTGAGCTAAGCTGTATTGAGAGACACGCAGCAGACGTCTTGCTCTAGTGTTAGACACTGAAAGACTGATGATGAACAGGAAACGCTGTTCTATGCAAAACGAGTTCATGTGATTTCTCCAGCCAATGACAACCATACACATCACAGTCATGACGTCGCACACCCAGCTCACCCTGCTCTATGCTCTAAGCTGATTTGCTGGCCGCCAAAATGACAGGAAGCGCCGAAAATGGTGCGATAGTAATAGATTATCTGCAGATTTTCACCTAAAATATCGCCTGATCGGAACTTTCCGATCAGCCTAAAAATCGTGCCGATTTCAACTTTGTCGATTATAATCGCTCATCCCTACTGATAACAGATTATCGCCAATGACCATTAAAGTCTATGGGAGAGGAGCAACAGCTTCATTCTTACACCCAAACAGGGGTGGAGAAGCTGGAATTAACACCCACAACAGGAAACTGGATATGTGCTACATCTTAGGCAAGACAATTAGGCAACAAGAGGCACAGAAAAAAACTGAGAGACTATTCACTATCCCTGTCTTGTACCACTGCATGACCCTTAAACCTGTGTGACCCACAAATTAAAAAGTGCCGGAAAAAGGAGTCTTTCAACCACCATTTTAGTTGAACTGGACATTGATTATGCCTTTTCTGTACCGCAGCATGACCCCAAACCTGCATGACCCCCAGATTAAAAAGTGCCGGAAAAAGGAGTCTTTCAACCATCATTTTAGTTGAACTGGACATTGAATATACCTGTCCTGTACCGCAGCATGACTCTAAAACCCGTTTGACCCACAGATTAAAAAGTGCCGGAAAAAGGAGTCTTTGAACCACCATTGTAGTTGAACTGGACATTGATTATGCCTTTCCTGTACCGTAGCATGACCCCAAAACCCGCTTGATCCACAGATTAAAAAGTGCCGGAAAAAGGAGTCTTTCAACCATCATTTTAGTTGAACTGGACATTGACTATCCCTGTTATGGACCGCACCATGACCCTCAAACCTGCATGACCCAAAGATTAAAAAGTGCCGGAAGAAAGTAGTCTTTGAAGCAGTATTTTAGTGAAATGGACATTGACTATCCATATCCTGTAAGCAGATGCCCCAAAAACCCCGCTTCCTTTAGCAAAAAAATTTCGCAAAAAAAATTAAAATTATAAAAAAAACTAGTTTTCCAATATGTTGCTAGGCTACTTGCCATTTATTGACTTTTTCCCCCATGACTTTTTAAATGTGAAGCAAACGAAACAATGTCCCAGTAGGTCAACGGGGGCCGTTGAAAATCCTGCATTTCGTAAAGGGGGTTTGAAGGAAAATTATGATAAATGGGGGTGAGGCTGTAAACGTGGATCACGCAGGTTCGCTAGCAGGCCGGGTTACAGTGGGTGGGAAGCCAGGGTGGGTTCGTCATATAAAAACAGCGGTTCATTTGCAGGGCCGGACTTACGGGGGTGCGGTGAAGCCGGGGCGGCGTCCATCATCTTAAGCCTTATGACGCAGAAACAAAAACAGTCGTGCTGAAGGGTGGGGAAAGGGGAAAGTGTCTAAGACCTCCACCCCTTCCCGTAACAGTCAAGACTGGAAAAAATTTCTGCCTCCGAGAGCACCTGCCCCCCCGTATGGTGCAACCAATTGAGTTCATTTGGAAATGTGGGGGTTGAATTTTCCTGCCCACCCAGGTCCCCTTTTTTTGGGCTTTCTTTTTTGTTTTATCAACGTGTGGGGAAATTGTCTCGTTTTTGGGGGGTGGCAATGGCCCCCATAAACCATGTCCTTGAATAACCTCTGTTAAAGTTTCCTGTCCCCCCCTTTACAATTCAGGAATATTTGTATCATATTTTGTACTGCAAGTTTTTTAGCAGTTTAATGTAAAAACACATTTTTAAAATAGGTGGAAATCCCACCACGTCTTTGTTTCTCTTTTTTTCTTTTGTAAAAGGGGTTGTTCACACGGGATTGCAGCTTTTTAAAGATTTTGAAAAAAACAAGTCATTTTCATATGTGCCCCATTAACTGTCCTGCCATTCCTTTTTTTGACCCCAGCCCCAAAAAATTAAAAAATGCCCCTTCAACGTTGACAATTGTGAAGATCAAATGTTTTTAAAAAACCCACATTTTTAAAAAAGGGGGCCTTAGTGAGCTGTTTTCACAGCAACATTTCCCCAAAAATTCTAAACATTACCCCTTTGGGCCCCTGTTGAAATAGTAAAAGCAAATGTTGTTTTTAAACCCCATTTTTTATAATGGGGCCCGTAGGATAGCTGTATTTCACAGCAACATGCCCAAAAAATTCAAAACATGACCCTTTGGCCACTTTTGACAATTAGGAAGAACAAATGTCTGTTAGCAACCACATTTATTAAAATAGGACCTGTAGTATAGCTGCATTTCACAGCAGCATGACCCAAAAAATTATAAAAATGACTTCACAGCCACTGTTAAAAATTGTGAGGCAGAAATGCCACTTTGAAGCCACATTTCTGTTCCAAAGGACATTGATTATAGCTGTATCTCACAGCACCATGACACCAAAACCATTGACAGTGCGAAAAATTTAATGAAGAAGTGAGTAAATGGAATACGTTTTTTTCATGAAACCGTGTACAATTGGTGTCTTTTATAGTCTCCTCACCGCAAAACCAGCAAAATGACCTTTTGGGAACTGAGAATAAAAATTGCAGTAAGAAATGATCATTTAAATTTTTTTTTTTTCAAGAGGACCATTTCTGTTTGAAGAGGAATGTGAAGTAGACCAGCAACTAATCGTTGACCTCGGCAATTGGGGCCACAACATCATCAGAGATCCACGCCTGATTCATCTTGATGAAAGTCAAACAATCCATATTATCAGTGGAAAGCCGGATGCATTTGTCTGTAATGACTCCTCCAGCTGTGCTGAAGATCCGCTCAGAAATGACGCTGGCTGCTGGGCAGGACAACACCCCTATGGCGTGGCGAGCAAGCTCGGGCCATTCATCCATTTTGGATACCCAATAGTCGATTGGGTCCGGAACATATCCAAAAACATCGGTGTTGAGATGCAGATAGTCGTGCACCATGATCTTAAGCTGGTCTCTGTGTGTTGTATGTGTGCCCTGCATTACATGCGTTGGTGAGGTGGTAAATAAGGATTGCCAGAGGTCACCCATTAGGCTTCTGCCACAATGCCTGCTGCTGCTACTTGGCACTCTACTGCTGTCACGTTGCTGACGTTGTTCCCCCGTGACATTTGAAGAACGTGAAGCAGACATAACAGATGTCTCCAGTTGATCAATCAGCACGGTCTCCAATTCCTGCATTTTACTCTATATTTGGGTGGGTGGAAGGAAAGTGCTGAGTTTCGCTTTGTATCGGGGATCAAGGAGTGTGGCCACCCAGTAACTGTTGTTCATTTTAATGGCCTTAATGCGAGGATCATGTTGAAGGAAATGGAGCATCCAAGCACTCATGTGAGAGATGGAGCCTTGATTTCCAAAGCCTCTCGTTCGAGGGGCACTAGCAAACTGATCTTCCTCATCTTCCTCCTCCACCTCAAATCCATGCCAACCTCTTTCCAAGGCAGGGACATCGGTAACATCGGTGTCCAGGAATACCTCATCCTCCTCCTCAGCTTCAACACAGCCCTGACTTGCCTCAGATGACGCACTCTGCGAGCTGAGGCGCCGCCTTGCACCAGCCTTGGACCCCAAACCACCACCTAAGGAAGACCGATAAAGTTGTGAAACTGTCGGGCTTTCTGGATTCAACAGCGAGAAAGGCTCTGTGTCTGCATCTGTGTCCGTCTCCTCCTCCATCTCTGATGGGACCTGCTGTTTCAGAGTGTCTAACACTTGTTCCAGAACTAAGATCACCACAATGCTCATGCTGACAAGAGCATTGTCCGCACTGACCATTTTGGTGGCTTCTTCAAAACTCGCAGAATGGTGCAGAGTTCTTTCACCTGCCTCCACTCTCGGTGGCTCAACACCCCTCACCGCTGCTTGTCAGGCCATGTGTCACTTCGTACTGTGTAATGGCATTGCGCTGCTGCCACAATCGCTGGAGCATGTGGAGGGTGGAATTCCAGCGTGTTGCCACGTCAACAATGAGGCGACTGACAGGGAGACCGAGCTGACGCTGTAATGAAGCAGGGTGCGAACGGCAGAAGTGTGAGCTCAGACCTCGAGCCTTCCTCAGCTGGCAGTCCAGACCCAGGTAGCGCTTTAGAAATTTCTGGACGATGAGGTTCATGACTTGTGCCAGGCAAGGGATGTGCTCCAGCCTACCGATCTTAAGGGCGGCCAGGAGATTTCGACCATTATCGCACACCACCTTGCCTGGCACAAGGTTCTTGTCACCCAGCCAGCGCTCGGTCTCGTTGCAAAGAGCCGTCCACAGCTCCTGACCTGTGTGTTGACAGTCTCCAAGACAGATTAATTTCAACACGGCCTGGTTTCTCTGGGCACGTGATGCTACCAGTGGACCTTGAGGGAAAGAACCCTGCACCATCCCTGCGGTTTTGAAGAGCGTGCGCCGAGCCTGAGAGCCACCGTCACCACCAGAGACATCCACCCAGCTCAGCCAGTGAGCTGTCACAGAGATATAGCGGCCTTGGCCGTGCTTACTAGTCCACGTATCGGTGGTGAGATAGACTTTGCCGGACACAGATGCAGACAATTTAGATGACACGTAGCTGGCCAGGGCAGGGACGGCTTTTCTGGCAAAGAAATGCCTGCTCGGCATCTGGTATTGGGGGAAGCAAGGGCCATGACGTGGCGGAACCCATCTGTGTCCACCAGACGGAAAGGCAACATTTCCAAGGCCATAAGCCTGGCAATGCCGACATTCAGGCTTTTGGCTTTGGGATGTTTTGGGTTAGTGTTTCTTCTGCTCCCAAACCTGGAAGACAGAAGGCTGGCTGCTAGACTGGCCGCTGTACGGCGTGCAGGTCGTCAAACTGGCGGAAGGAGAAGGGGTAGGATGGGTCTCTGGTGGTGCTGGTGGTATTCGGGCGACGGTGGAGGCTGAAGAAGAGGCTGATCCCTGATCATGACTCCGAGAGACATGGGCAGCTGAGGAACGCTTGGTGGTGGCGGAGGAGGAGGCGGAGACAGAGGGTGTGACAGTGGTTGGAAGTCCTGGATCGGTGTGGCCTTTTTTCACCAAGTGTTCCCTCCATTTCAACTCATGCATTCGCTGCATGTGACTAGATATGTCGGTGGTGGTTAAACACCTAAGATTCTTGCCTCTACTGATGCGTTTACGGCAAAGGCGGCATATGACATCGCTGGGTGAATCAGAGGCTTGATTGAAAAAGGCCCAGGCTTGAGAGGTCCTGGACCTTTTCGACGGCGATGAGCAAGGAGCGGTGTTTCCTCTGATTGTGGCTAGCGGAATAATCTCAGAGGACGTGTGCGACCGCCCTCTCACTTTGTGAGGCGGGACCCATACTGACACAACCCCATCGTCTTCCTCCTCGTCCGGTGATGAAGCACTTGCAAGCAAATTCTGCTGAAAAGACCACGTTGGATCGGCAATGTCATCATCATCATGTTTCTATCAAATATCTGTGAAATGCGTTCTGGTCGAAGAACCGTAACACAAAATCAACAGTGTTCTTCCTTCAATCCCTGATATTTACAACTGCCCAGTAGGACAAGCAATTGATAGTTTTCAACAAACTATCGTACAAATGCACGATTAATAGCGACAAACTGAGACGCACTGAGTGAAATAGAAGTATTAAAAAGTTATATGAATTAATATGGCGGGCTTCGCACCACTGACTACAGGTGCAATTTACTATAAAATATGTATAAAACAATATGCGTACAACTGAGCTCTTTGCGGCAAACAGACGCACGGACTGCAATAAGAGTATTTTGATGTTATATGGATTAATATGGCAGCCTTCGCACCACTGACTACAGGCGCAATTTACTAGGAAATATGTACAACACAATTTGCGTACAACTGAGCTCTCTGCGCCAAACAGATGCACGGACTGCAATAAGAGTATTTAAATGTTATATGGATTAGTATGGCGGCCTTCAGACCACTGACTACAGACCTAATTTACTATCAAATATGTATATCACAATATGCGTACAACTGAGCTCTTTGCGGCAAACAGACGCACGGACTGCAATAAGAGTATTTAAATTTTATATGGATTAATATGGCGGCCTTCGCACCACTGACTACAAGCGCAATTTACTAGGAAATATGTATAACACAATTTGCGTACAAATGAGCTCTATGCGCCAAACAGACCCACGGACTGCAATAAGAGTATTTAAATTTTATATGGATTAATATGGCGGCCTTCGCACCACTGACTACAGGCACAATTTACTAGGAAATATGTATAACACAATTTACGTACAACTAAGTTCTTTGTGGCAAACAGACGCCCGGACTTCAATAAAGCTATTTAAAAGTTATAGGGATAAGTTATGTCGGTTTGTGGGAACACTGACACACAGTGATTGCAATAAAACTGAAAACACAGGAACAATTTCAACTCCTATCAGAGGTCTGCTGGCCAAAAAAGTGGTAAAAAACAATTCTTTTTCAATTAAAGATCACAGAACACACTGAGCTGAAAAATATCTTCCTTTCAAATGCCTCTCCTTCTGCCACCCCCCACCCCCCCCCCCCGCTGCTGCCACCCACCAGTAGATATCGTTAAAACTTTCTCTAACTAAATAAGAAGTGAAATTCTATAATCTATCTCATTTCTAAGCTGTAGGTAGTTTGGATGGTTTCTTGTATTAGAAGAACTATCTATCAAGCGTTAGAACAGCTATTGGTTTTAAACGCAGAGAGATAAGTCCTGCTGTGAAGTGTGATAGACAGAGTATGACTCAAACAGAAAGCATTTGCATAATAAACAAAAAAGTCACAGGATTTTTTGCAGCCAATGAATTCATAACACCGCAAAGTGGTGACTTATACATCCTCCTCACCCCCCTCTATCCTCAAGCCAAAATGAAGGAAATGCTGAAATGGCCGATATTTAATAATTATCTGTAAGATTGTCACCAAAACTATCGAGTGATCGGACTTTTCCGATAAGCCTAAAAACCATGCCGATTTCAACTTTTGGCGATAATATCGCTCATCCCTAATAATAGACTACTTAGCAGAATAAGATTAAACAAAAAAGAGAGATTAATTCCGTGTAATGTTTCACAATGAGGCATTTTATACATTAGTTGATTTTCTTTATGGTTGCACAACTTCCTATTTTTTACTTTTATTTAACTCAGATGTTCTAATGTAGAAAAACTTAAGAATTAAAGAACTGAGAATTAAAACTAACTTCCACCCGAAATTATCATTGTATTCTTTGTTTGTGAAGAGAACAATATTTAGTACATTATTTAACATAGGGTCATTTGTTAATCTTTTCCTTCTGTCTGGCTCTCCGTCTAATGTTTTCAAGATCCGATGCCGCTAATGCTTATTGACCCATTTAAAGAGCGTATAGTCCCAATGTCCCTGTCAATTCTTTCTCCAAGTACCATTTGGTATTTCTAAATGGGGTCACTAATGTTTTAATTTCTATGGCCGTTAGAAAATGTTCCATAAAAGGGCCCCACCTGTTGAAGAATTTTTCTGTCTGTGATGTTTTTGCTGACTCTGCCTTGATTCTGTCCGTTTTTAAATAAAGCTTTACCTGATGAAGTACATCTTGAACATGTGGTATTCCTTTCTCTAACCAGTTGTTTAATAAGCATCTTTTCACTGCTAATAGCACTATGTGTAACAGCGTGTGGTATTTTGTTAAGTCGGTGAAATCATGAAACAGTAGGGTTGTTGGAGAGAGAGGGAGATCAATTTCCCATTTCTGTCTCAAAGTTAATGCTAGGTATTCCCAAAAGCCTACAGACTGGGTACAGTTCCACTTACCGTGAATCATGTCCGTCGTATGCTGATTGCATTTCGGGCAATGTAGCTTTATATTTGGTGCTGAGCTATGCGGTGGGATGTTAAACCCATATATTGCTTGATGTATAAAACGGAAGTGAGTTTCCCGCCACTTTTCATTGATTACCGCTTTGCATATCCCTCTCCACCCTTCAAGTATTTTCTGCGGGATTTCCTGGAAAATCTTTCTCCCATTGTGAGAGTTTGTCATCCCAATTGTGTATGTCTAGTTATCTTATCTTTGTGTACATGTATGATAACGAGTGTTTATAAGACCTCGGACCGATAATTTCATCAAGGCGTTGGAATGAAAATCTCTTCTCGTGTACTTAACTCTGCTTCTGAGGAAGTTTATAAACTGACTGAATGTAAGGAAATGGGAGTTTGGTATACCCTTGTCTTTTTGTAATTTAGTAAATGAAAAGTATGACTTTTGTGATCTGTCATAAATATCATTTACTTGTATTAAGCCCCCTTCTTTCCAAATATTCAAGTGCCTATTGTTTTGCCCTTGCTCAAATTCAGGATATCCAATTAAAGACATATGCTTACTTAGTTGCGCAGGTAGCCTAAAGAGTTTATGACAGGCTTTCCACGTTACAATCGTATCCCTAAGTACTATAGAAGGTCTTATGTTTTTAGGTATGCAGGAGAATTTTGTGTGAAGAAGAGCAGTTAAATCCCATGGAGACACCAGCAATAATTCCAATTCATTGTTTGAATGATAGGAGGTGTGTTTGATCCAATCAAGGCAATGGCACATTATACAGTCTAAGTTATATTTCCTGACGTCTGGGAGATTTATTCCTCCATATTGTTTGAGGAGCATCAATTATAATATTGCAATCCTGGGTTTTTTTGCAGCCCATATAAATCTTGTGAAACTGGAGAGGATGATTCAGACGTCTGAGTGCTTTAATAACAAGGGTATTGTTTGAAGGGGATAAAGGAGCATTGGAAAGCTCATCATCCTCACTAAGTGGCATCGAGCCAGAAGAGAGAGGTGTAGTTTCAGACATTTGACAATTCCCTGACAATTTTCAAAATTAAGGGAGGGAAATTTAAGTGATAAATGGATTCAGGTATTTTGCCAATAATTATGCCCAGATATTTAATAGATGATTTAGCTAATGTCACGGGGGAGTCTAGTTGTTGTACAGAAAGAGAGGAAGGGTTTGAGGAAATATTCAGGATCTCTGATTTATTTACATTAATTTTGAAATCTGAGCACTGCTTGCATGTTTGCAATTGACGGAATACGTTATTTAGGTCCCTGTCTGGGCGTTCCATTAAAGGGGTTTTGCCACGAAGTAAAATTGACGTGGGAAGCTTGCAACTTAAATCATAAACATTTTCGCCATTCAACATTATTAAAATTCTGCACCATTTTTTTTTTAGCTCTCCTTTAGGGGATCCATTGTTTACAGCTTCGTCTCCAGGGGGATACGACCCGGGCTGTGAGCTCCTCAGCCTGTCGCACATTTCTCATCATCGCTTCTCCTCTCAGGCAGCTACTGAGTGTTCAAACCCCAGGTGCTGTCACTCTACTCCCGTTCTCTGTACTCCTTAGTAATTAGTAAAACAGTGCAAATAAATAAAAAATAAAACTCAATCAGTTATGTGCATTGATAAAGAGAAAAAAAAACACAGATTTGGTTCCTACAGGGATTTGAACCTAGGACCTTTGTGCCTGGAGGCAAAAAGTTTACCGCTCAGCTACTCATAAAACTTTACATAAACATACCTTTCTTTGACTAGAGAGAGGAAAGGCCTGGTGATGTCATCCTGCTGGGTCACATGATATGCAACTCAAACAAATCACACATGCCCCCTTCTGAGCACACAGAGCTGAAGAGCTGGATGCAGGAGGTATGAAATGAGATCGTGGCAAAACCCCTTTAAGAAAATGATGTCATCTGCAAACAATGCTAATTTGAGCTCTCACTGATTTTAATTCCTTCAAATGTGTCAGAGGAAGAATGGAACTGGACTAAAGGCTCAATGGCTAAATTAAACAAGAAAGGTGACAAGGGGCACCCTTGTTTAGTGCCCCGGTTCAGGGGGAACAAGCCAGACAGGAAACCTGGAATGCATATCCTCACCTCCGGTTTATGGTATAATGAAGTCAGAAAGGTATGGAAAGGGCCCAAGCGTCCTACTTTATTCAAAACCATATACATCCAGCCCCAGTCTACACTGTCAAATGCTTTTTCAGTGTCATAAGTGAGTAGGGCTTGCAAGGCATGCTTGTCAGGATGTTTTTTGATCTCATTCAAGACCAACAGCACCTTTCTGACGTTTGTAACCGCTGAACGTCCCTGTACAAAGCCCACCTGCTGGGCCCCTATTAGTCTGGGGAATAAGGGTGCCAACCTAACCACCATGATTTTGTTTAGGAGTTTGAGATCCACATTAATCAATGAGATAGGCCGGTAGGAAGAAGCTGAATTGGGATCCCTTCCCAGTTTTAGGAGGACCTTAATATGCACCGTGTTCATAGGCGTGGGAATAGGTTTCCCCGCTAGGTAGGCATTATAGAGGTTCAAGAGAGTAGGTGTTATCTGGGTTTTCAAAATTTAGAAAAATTACCCTGTGTATCCGTCCAGACCGGGTAATTTATTAATTTCAGTTTTGATATAGCTAGCTCTAATTCAGAAGCAGTTAGTGGCTGTCCTAACATTGATACCTCATCTGCTGATAGACGTGGAAGATTTATGTTTTTCAGCCACTCAGCTGAGGAAGCATCATTCAACTGTTCATCAGAGTAAAGTTGAGGTAAAAGGCGCCAAGAATTTCTGTAATCTCTTCCCCCCTACTTTTAATGTTCCCATTATTGTCCCGTAGTGCTGTTAAGTTTGTAGGCTGATATATTCTCCTTGCCAATCGAGCCCGCAGTCTTCCTGGTTTATTACCATAGCAGAAGAATTTAGCCTCGACTTGGGATCTTTTGAAATGTTCCCGTTATTCGTTCCAGGTGTCATAAGCTTTTTTAGCTGCTACCCACTCGTCCTTGTTATTGATGGATGGGTTAGTGGTGAATTTTGTGTACGTTTTGTCGGAGTTTACTACTTAGGGTATCTAGATGTTTATGCATCCGTTTTTTAAGTCCCGAAAGGTATGCTATCAACCTTTCTCGCAACACTACTTTTGCAGTGTCCCAAAACAGCTGGGGGGAGTTTTCGTGTTCCGTGTTATCAGATTTAAATTCAAGCCTCCAGTTTTGTAGCATGGTTTGAAACTCCTCATCTTTTACGAGGAACGAGGGGAATCTCCAAATACACTCACCGGCCACTTTATTAGGTACACCATGCTAGTAACGGGTTGGACCCCCTTTTGCCTTCAGAACTGCCTCAATTCTTCGTGGCATAGATTCCACAAGGTGTTGCAAACGATGCTCAATTTGGAACCAAGGGCCCAAAGAGTGCCAAGAAAATATTCCCCACACCATGACACCACCACCACCAGCCTGAACCGTTGATACAAGGCAGGATGGATCCATGCTTTCATGTTGTTGACGCCAAATTCTGACCCTACCATCCGAATGTCGCAGCAGAAATCGAGACTCATCAGACCAGGCAACGTTTTTCCAATCTTCTACTGTCCAATTTCGATGAGCTTGGGCAAATTGGAGCCTCAGTTTCCTGTTCTTAGCTGAAAGGAGTGGCACCCGTGTTGGGTCTTCTGCTGCTGTAGCCCATCTGCCTCAAATTCGCCGTACTGTGTGCATTTAGAGATGCTCTTCTGCCTACCTGGTTGTAACGGTGGCTATTTGAGTCACTGTTGCCTTTCTATCAGCTCGAACCAGTCTGCCCATTCTCCTTTGACCTCTGGCATCAACAAGGCATTTCCGCCCACAGGACTGCCGCTCACTGGATGTTTTTTCTTTTTCGGACCATTCTCTGTAAACCCTAGAGATGGTTGTGCTGAAAATCCCAGGAGATCAGCAGTTTTCTAAATACTCAGACCAGCCCTTCTGGCACCAACAACCATCCACGTTCAAAGGCACTCAAATCACCTTTCTTCCCATACTGATGCTCGTTTGAACGCAGGAGATTGTCTTGACCATGTCTACATGCCTAAATGCACTGAGTTGCCGCCATGTGATTGGCTGATTAGAAATTAAGTGTTAACGAGCAGTTGGACAGGTGTACCTAATAAAGTGGCCGGTGAGTGTATAATATTGACCTCGGGGAAAACGGTTCAGCAAAGTAAGGACAACAGGTGAATGATCGGATATAACCATATCCTCTATTTCTACCCCCTCTACTCTTTGGAGGAGGGTCTGTGAGAGGAATATATAATTGATTCTAGACCAACTGAATTACTAATTACTAATAACTGAATTAAAATCCCCGCTTAAGACATTAAAGTCTGAGGAGTTTTGGGCGGTAAGGCATTCCATTGTATTAAGAAAGGAAGGGACCACCTGTGTTCCGACCATAAATATTAAAAAAGGAGAATTTCTCATCATTTACAGTGGTTTTAAATATATAGCAACGTCCCAGCGTGTTCCTGTTGTATAATTTGTTCCTTAAAGTTTCTACCAATTAACTTTAATACCCCCGCCTTGCGTCCAATTGCCGGAGACCCATACACCTTTGTCACCCATAGCTTTCCATGCATTTCTAGTCTTCTTCACAAAGATGGGTCTCCTGCAAGAAGGCAATATCTACTTTGAGGTGTTTTAAATGACGTAGTACCATCATTCGTTTTTCCGGAGACCCCAGACCTTTAACATTCCATGTTAAGATTCCCATTATTTAGACCCTTATCATAGAGTGTATACTGACATCTGGTGGAGGAAGAACTAGTAACTGTCAACTGAGCGTTAGATAGTTCGAAAAACTTAAATACCTCAAAAAAACAAGCATTCCGAAAGAAAACAGTTAAGGCAACCGTCTTTCACGAAATTTTGCACTGTGACTCCACTTTTTTCCATCTCACACATAGGGGTTTAATTGTGTAGATGACTTAGCCACATTTATGAGCCCTTAGTGGGGCGCGTGGGTTTATTTGTTGTGCTGTGTAGGTACAGCTGCCCTTTAGTAGTAATCAGAAATGCAGTATGTTTTTAACAGAGGATACTAAATTACAAGCAGATAGAGAACCCCCCCCCCCTCCCCCCCGGTCGGGCGTCCCACCCTCAAAAGATGAGGAGATGAGGAACAGCCAAGAGGGCTGGTACACCCTCAAAATAAAAAATAAATAAATAAAAAAAAAAGATAAGAGGGAGAAGGAGAGAGAAAAAAAGAGAGAGAGAGAGGAAGAAAAGAGAAGAAAAAACAAAACCCAAAAAAAAAAAACCCCGCACACAGCAGGGGTCCTTAAAGGGAACCTGTCACATAGGTTATGCCCCCCTTGCTGAGGGCAGTACAAGCTAGTGGCAGACATGCTGTTTCCAGTACTGTGTCCCTTATTCTGTAAGATGCTGCAGTTTCAGAGCATTTACCCCTCAAATCTTATTCATGAGTAGGTGTTAGCCCGCCTACCAAAGGCTAGCCCCGCTCACTGACAGTTATTCTCATGTTTCTAGCTATTCAAAGTAATAGGTTTGTCGGTTGAGGTGGGCGACTCTTTAAAGGACTCTTCGAATGACTCTTCTGGCTGAAAACTGCAGATTTGAGCATTAAATACACGAAAACTACAGCATCTTACAGAATAAGGGACACAGCGCTGGAAACAGCAGGTCTGACACTAGCTTGTGCTGCCCTTAGCAAGGGGGGCATAATCTATGTGACAGGTTCTATTTAAGCAACTCTTATACCCAACCGTATAGTAATGAGTAGAAATCTTTTGTTTCGTTGGAGTCCTTCTAGGAGGTATTCCTCCAAGTCTCCTTGTCTCAACCTCTGGAGCCGCCCTATGTGGGTTTCAGGGGACAATGTTTGAAGTATCAACAGGGTATTTGGGAGGGTTAAACTTAAAGTCAGAAATTACTGTAGATGTCAGCTGCGCATGTTCTAAAGTTTAGGTTGAAGATTACACAATGATTCTTCATGTGGCCGGTTTGGGAGTTTGTTTTTTCCTCTGTTCCTTTGGGTTCTGGCAAGTGGGAGAATGAACATGCCTGCTTTCAATGCTGGCCGATCCTTCCGTCAGTCTTCGGTTTCTAGAAGAGGGAGGTGATCCGCTACGAACTGGAGGCGAAGAGGACCTTGGTCTGGAGCGGGAATGGCTTGTTCTCTCTAGAAATCGCTGTGCTTCCAGGGGTGAATGGAAGGTTGAGGTATTTTTGTTTTTATGAAATATACGGAGGATGGCTGAGTACATGAGAGTGAATCTTGTTTGCTGATGAAAGAGGTCAGAGCAGATGCTAGAGATGGCTCTACTTTTTTGACAACTTCAGCAGAGAAATCTTCAAACACTAGTATTTTCTTGCCTTTATAAATAAAATCGGATCTTAGTCTCTTAAAGGCTCGTAGTATTTTGACTTTATTTGTGAAATCTAGATACTTAACAATACCTTGGCATGGTCTATTTCGTAAAGCTAGCAGCATTTTTGTATCATTGGATGACTGTGGCCCTCCTCTGAGGTCAGGTCCCAAGCGATGTGCTTTTTCCACCTTACAAATATCTGCAATTCCTAAAGCCTCTGGGAGTTCTTTTTTGCAGAGACTGGTTAAGTCCTTCTGAGGGACCAGTTCCGGTACTCCTAAAATTCACAAATTGTTTCACCTAGATCTGTTCTCAAGATCTTCCACCTTTTCGTTTAGACGTCTATTTTCCTGGACAACATTTTGTAGTTGTATTTTGGTGCTCAGGGCTTCCTCCTGGAGGTCCTGCAATTTGATGTCGTGAGTGTCAAAACGCTCATTGTGAATTTTTATGTCCGCCTGAACTCATGCGAATCATGCTTCACCGTGTCGGATAGGGAAGCTTGAATATCTGGAGAGATTTGTCGCGCAACTTCCGTTGCTATTGCTTTTATATTAGGGTGTACTTTTTCTAAAAGCTCCGGAGGTGTTATTGGAGTCGTTTCTCTTTGTTCTGAGGTTGTTGCTGGAGTGCGTGGGAGTTCCCATTCTTCCAACGGGAGCATATACTCCATATTGTCGTTTTAGTTGTCTTGCGACTCACGGGGCGATGGAGGTTGGGAGTCAGGATATTTATTTGTTTCGTATTTGTATTTTCATTCCATCCCATCTTGTGGAGGAATTTTTCCATAGAGGGTGGCAATATTCCGATAATTAGGTGCGTCAGAATATATTGAGGAGAACTCAGGTTATCGCTTCAGAGCTCTTTAGGTTGGCTAGAGGGTGGGAGGATGTAGGTGACAGACAGTTACTGCATGCTAGTGGGGTCCCAGCATGTCAGGGTGCCAGTAAAATGCCAGGGTGCCAATTGTCCCACCTGTTGATATGGCCGCTCTCTATCAGTGAGCTTACAATTTTTGAAAATATAGGGTGGGCGTTGACTTCTTTCCTGCACCCCAAAGTGAAATATGCCTGCTCTGTCCCCTGTCATTCTATGTGTCCCAGTACCTGTGAGGTTGTGGCTGGTGTCTGGTGTGCGGCCCCGATGTCTCCTGGAGAGCGTGTGGCTGAGACGTAGACGATCAGTGCTGAGCGCGGTATAGCTGCAGCACTCTGACTTCGCTCCCCCTTCTCCTGTCTCCGCTCTGCTAAGGGAGTTTTCGCGGCACAGGTTCCAGCCGCTCTGAAAGTGCTCTCTGAGGAGCCACACGGGAGTGGAGGGCGCCGAACAGGTGCGCTGGGTGTACGGGAGTAGTGGGGTGCCGATTCCCGTGTTTGAAGGCAGCTGTGACCGGTATAGATTGCCAGGTGTTGACATGCCGTCCCGGAGCTCCGTCTCTCCTCTCACATCGAGATGGCTCCAGAACTGGAAGGGATTTTCTTTGCAATTTTGGCTTGTACAGTTATTGATTATCGATTGGGTATTGTCCTCGGCTTTGAAATGCAGCTTGTAGTGTGTTGACAATTTCTTTATTGTTGTTGGTGTTGTTGTTGCTGAACTCATTGTACGCTTGTATAGTGTATTGCTGGGTGTAGGGATTCTTTGCTCATTACTTGCTCCTGCACTTATTGATTCTTGACTGAGAGTTTTTATTTTTTGGACAATATACTTGTTGTGTATTCAAATGTTTTTTTTAAAAATATATAGTTATGGTGAAGTAATGCAACTGAAAAGATAGGAATAATGTCAATTAAAATGTATTTTAAGATATTCTTTATTGTTATATTTTATTTTAGTAAAGAATGGAACGACGCAGGCGGCAGATGTACTGGCAACTAGAATCAGTTTTAACTGCTTCTAGGCCAACAAAAAAAAAAAATTATTGGTTGACACACTTCTCTGTATGGTTTTTTGGACTGAAATCAGTTTTAACTGCTTCTTGTCCAAAAAAGCATACAAATATATATTTTTTTTTCGCTAAATATTAAATTATTTTTTTTTTCTTTCAGATTTCTAGCAACTGGGGAGAGTTATGCATCTCTGCATCTCCAATTCCGGGTTGGTAAATCAACCATCTCCGGAATTGTGAGATGCACGTGCCACTTGATCTGGCAGCACTTGCAGCCCATCACAATGCCAAGCCTGACCTAGGACATTTGGTTGCAGGTAGCAGCAGGCTTTCAATCTGTGGTCAAATTCCCCAATTGCATAGGTGCCATCGACAGTAAGCATATACGTGTGCAGCAGCCACCGCGGTCAGGATCCATGTACTATAATTATAAAAAGTATTTTTCTGTGGTCCTGATGGCGGTGGCTGATGCACACTATAAATTTGTTGCTATCGAGGTCAGCACCTATGGAAGTACTGGGGACTCCAGAGCGCTGCTGAACTCGGAGTTTGGGATGCAAGTGCTGAAAGACCAGGTGTCTCTACCCCCACCAAAATCTCTTCTGGGTACCACGCTTCCCGTCCCCTTTGTCCTGGTAGGGATGAAGCTTTTCCATTAATGAAAACCCTGCTGCGCACCTACCCACGGAGGGGACTGGATACCGGAAGAAAATTTTTTAACACGAGGCTGAGCCGGGCACGTCGCTTTGTGGAGTGCGCCTTCGGGATCATACCTAACAAGTGGAGGGTCTTCACCACTGCAATGAGGCTGGATGAGCACACGGTGGATGGAGTCATCAAAGCTGCTTATGTTCTCCACAACTATGTTCGGGACTATGACAGTCCCGACATGGAAGTGGAGACACAGGTAGGTTTTGGTGAATCTCCATTCACCTGAAGCCTAGGCCGCCCATCCAGCCGAGGTGCAGTGGTGTGAGAAACCTTCGTGAGCTATTTCATGTGTGCTGTGCCTTGGCAATTTGACAGCCTCTAATCAGCACTTGTTCCGTGGATGGATGGATCTCCTCCGGTCAAAGGCCTTCGGGGACCAGCGTGTGGAACCAGTGAACTCCAGCTGCTTCTGCATGGTGAACCAGTGAAATCCAGTTGTTCCTGCAGTGTTCCGTGAATCAGCTGCTACTTGCTGGGAACCAGTGAACTCATTGTTCCTGCAGTTGTTCCAGTGAACTCCAGCTGCTGCTGCATGGTGAACCAGTGAAATCTAGTTGTTCCAGTGAACTACAGTTCTTCCTGCAGTTGTTCCAGTTAACTCCAGTGGTTTTTTAATTGTCTTTCACATTAAAAATATATTACTTTGTCACCAGAAATAAAATTTTGAGTTTTCACTTTAATATAATGTGTTTTTTTTTTTTTTAAGGTAATTTAGTTTAATTTTTCAGCTATGTGTTGTTGTTTAACTGTCTGGTTGGCCCATGGCAACCGCTCAGAGCATCCTTTTCCATTGGAATTCACAAATGGAAAAGGAAGATCTGAGCGGGTGCCATGGGAAACCCAGAAAGTTAAACTAGTGGGCAGTTTACTAAACTTTTACTTGTGGCAGTCATGTATGGACATTGGGTAGTAGTTTAACTGTATGGGTGGCCCATGGCAACCGCTCAGAGCTTCCCTTTCCATTTGGGAATTCCCGAATGGAATAGGAAGTTCTGAGCGGCTGCCATGGGCTACCCAGAAAGTTAAACAGTGGACATTAATTTTTTCAAATCATTTTTGTTATGAAATTAATTAATATTTCTAGGGACTGTAAATACTCAAATATTACCATTTTTTTAAAAAATAAAGTTAAAAAGTAATTGCATAACAAAATTTAAATTATTACTTATTTCACATTTTTCAAGAATTTCCTTAATTTCAAAAAAAAACCAGACATTTTAATATATTAAGAAACTCCCATTTATTAACACATTTCCCAAAAAATCCCTTGCCGACCACATCACCCACCCTTGACAAAGACCTCAAACTTTTAAATATTATTTTTAAAATTATGTACAAAAAGACGCACTCTGTACCGCCCCCCCCAAAAAAAATAAAAAAATTAATAATTAAAAAAAACGGTGGGGAATCTGTGGAAGGGTCTGTTGATGGTGGGAGTGGAGTTTGCAGGTCCTGCAGGTAACTCCCACTGCTGGTATGGGAGTATCTATAGTCTTGATAATGTTGATGGTATGGCCAGCAGTGGGAGAGGGGGGAGGTCAGGTGGGTGGGACTGGTGGTGGTGGGAAAGCGGGATAATGAGTGGTGGTACGGAATGCGGCGGGTGGGTTTGAGAGGTGGCTGAAGGGAGGAGGCTCTTATCGAAGGCCACAGTACAACCGCATGCAGTTGATCTGGTCCCCAATATTGGGCAGAGGGTGGCCGGAGTCATAGACTGCCCCCATGGTGGGATATAAGGCAACCAAATTGTCTTGTGCCTGTCGGGATTGCAGAAGGCGGCAGCGTTCTGCAAGCCCCAAAAAATAGCTGTCTAGACTATCACGCTCATCGACCCGCTCTATTAGGGAAGAAAGCTCAGCCCGTAGAGCAGAAGTTGCTTCCCAACTAGAGCGGGTTCTACTACTCCAGCCACGACCAGGTGCAGAGGTGGAGGGGGTGTGGGTTGGGGGCGGGGCGGGACCCCCGGGGGGGGGGGGCTCAGTGGGGGGCAGCAGCCACAGCAGCAGCTTCAGATGTCCCTGCTGCTGTCCTTGTGGAAGCCACTGCCCCCCCAAGAAGCCTGTGTTTCCGTGTCAGAGCCCACCCTGGGGATCCCGCCAGATGGTGTCTCTCCCCCTCCGTACATGAAAAAACTTTGAGACTCTCGGTTCACATATTTTGATCAAAAGATGTTTAAGCTGCCCACGACTTTCAACGTGATCTCAAAATCGGGCAGTCCTATCCTATCTTTACCTCTCAATCGAGCCAATCAGGCCTCCCACATGGGTCCAACCGACCTCCATTATTCAGAGAGAAAAAATAAAAAACACCCAACCTGCAAGCTGCCCTTCTTATGACAGCCTGTGAGAGTGGGCGGGGACAGAAACCCAAAATGGAAGCACCCCTTCCTTCCCATATAGGTTAAATCAATGTACACCAAGTATAACGTATGTTTCTGCACACAAAAACATTTCTGAAAAAACGTATGCAAACCTGGGTGCCACTGGCAGGGCTGTGGCACACATGTAATTATACATGTACACACACAGACCGCCGCCAGCGGCACATTACTGCAAAAAGTGCAATACACTACGTGGAAATCCCTAAAGAATAATTTATGATATCTATCATACATGAAAAAAATTTGAGACTCTCGGTTCACATATTTTGATCAAAAGATGTTTAAGCTGCCCACACTTTTCACGTGATCTCAAAATCGGGCAGTCCTATGCTATCTTTACCTCTCAATCGAGCCAATCAGGCCTCCCACTGGGTCAACCGACCTCCATTATTCAGAGAGAAAAATAAAAAACACCCAACCTGCAAGCTGCCCTTCTTATGACAGCCTGTGAGAGTGGGCGGGGACAGAAACCCAAAATGGCAGCACCCTTCCTTCCCTATAGGTTAAAATCAATGTACACCAAATATAACGTTTGTTTCTGCACACAAAAACATTTCTGAAAAAACTTATGCAAACCTGGGTTCCACTGGCAGGGCTGCGGCACACATGTAATTATACATGTACACACACAGACCGCCGCCAGCGGCACATTACTGCTAAAAGGGCAATACACTACGTGGAAATCCCCAAAGAAGCATTTATGCTATCTATCATACATGAAAAACTTTGAGACTCTCGGTTCACATATTTTGATCAAAGATGTTAAAGCTGCCCACGACTTTCAACGTGATCTCAAAAATCGGGCAGTCCTATGCTATCTTTACCTCTCAATCGAGCCAATCAGGCCTCCCACTGGGTCAACCGACCTCCATTATTCAGAGAGAAAAAAATAAAAAACACCCAACCTGCAAGCTGCCCTTCTTATGACAGCCTGTGAGAGTGGGCGGGGACAGAAACCCAAAATGGATACACTGAGGCGCAGGTCCCTTTCCCCTGGATGATGTTCCTCTTCCGCCTGCTGGGCTGTGGATAGCTCCGAACGCTGGGTGACGTTTCCAGATGTTCTTAAAAAAAATTAAAAAAAATAAGTATACATTATGTAATAAGTTTTCAAGTTATCAACAGTAATGTAAACTGTTGTACTTTATGCAGGAATGAAAGGCAGCATGAAATAGCGGTGTCAAACTGTCATGTTTTAAACGGTTAACATGCAGCTACTTCATGCTTCCCCTCATTGACAAAGCAAAAAGTTGATGACAATTTCCTTTATTACTAGTATATGCATTCAAAATCTGTAAGTTGCGGGACCCCATATCTTGGTAACATGACATCATGAGGTAATTGAAACCCACGCCTTGCAAAATTTGAAGTCATAAACTATCAATATTCTATCCTAACTAGTGTTGAGCGATTACGTTGGCCATCGACATCGGTCGATGGTCGACCATCATCGATAAGATAGTCGATAGTCGATAGTAGATTATGATCGATGACCATTAAAGTCTATGGGAGAGCAACACCACCTTCATTCTTACACCCAAACAGGGCTGGAGAAGCTAGAATTAACATCCACAACAGTCAAATGGATACGTGCTACATCTTAGGCAACACACTTAGGTTATAAAAGCCACAGAAAAAAAAATCACACACCATTCACTATCCCTGTCTTGTACCACAGCCTGACCCTTAAACCTGCATGACCCACAAATTAAAAAGTGCCAGAAGGCAGTATGATTTGAACCATCATTTTACTTGAACTGGACATTGAATACTCCTGTCCTGGAACGCAGCATGAGCCCCAAACCTGCATGACCCCCAGATTTAAAAGTGCCGGAAAAAGGAGTCTTTCAACCACCATTTTAGTTTCACTGGACATATACTGTCCCTGTCCTGGGTAGCGCTTGCCCCTCCGTATGAGTGCGTACCAATTGAGCTTCACTTGGAAATACTGGTGGTTAACGCTCCTTTTCCACCCAGGTGCCCTTTTTCTTGGCATTTTTTTTTCTCATTTTACTCAACGGCTGGAGGAAATTGTCTCTGTACTTTGTTCTCTGTCTGTGCTCCATACTCCATGTCCTCTGAATAACCTACATCTGGTCAAGTTTCCTGTACCTCCCTTTTACAATTCAGAGGAATTTTTTTACCAGCTATTTTGTACATGCAAGTTTTTTAATAGTTTAATTCTAGAAAAAACATTTTTAAAATAGGATGGAATCCCACCATGTCTTTGTTTCTCCTTTTTTAATTGTATTAAATGGGTTGTCTCAATACAGGATTGATAGCTATGTTAAAGATCTTAGCAAAAACAAGTCATTTTGCAATGTGTGCCATTAACAGTGTCCTACCTATTCCTGTTTCTGACAGCACCCTCACCCTTGAGCCACTCTTGACAATTGTGAAGAACAAATGTCTGTTAGAAACAAAATTTTTTAGAATAGGACCTGTAGTAAAAGCTGCATTTCAAAGCAAAATGCCCCCAAAAAATTCAAAGGCATGACCCTTGAGCCCACATTGTGACAATTGTGAAGAACAAAAGTCTGTTTTGAAACAACATGTTTTTATAATAGGACCTGGTATGTAAGCTGCATTTCATAGCAAAAATGCCCCGAAAAATCAAAGCAAGACCCTTGGAGAAACTTTGGACATTTGTGAAGATCAAAATTTCTGTTATAAAACAACATTATTTTTTTTATAATAGGACCTGTAGTATTGCTGCATTTCAAAGCAGCATGACCCAAAAAATTAATCAAAAAGTGACTTCTCAGCAACTGTTAAAAAATTGTGAGGGAGAAATGCCAACTTAGAAGCCACAATTCTGTTCCAAAGGACCATGATTATGTGCTTGTATCTCTACAGCAACTAAATGACCCCCAAAAAAATTATAAAATATGAACTTCTCAGGCCACTATTAAAAAGTTGAGAGGGTGAAATGCCCACTTAAAAAGCCACATTTCGTTCCAAGAGGGATCATGAATTATTGCTGTATCTGCTCACAGCTACATGAACCCTAAAAAATGATCCACATTATCTGTGGAAAGCCGGATGCGTCTGTTCTGTAAATGACTCCGCTGGCCAGCATGTGCTGAAGGTCCCGCTCAGAATTACGCTATGGCTCTGGGCAGGACAACACCTCTATGGGCTTGGCGAGCGAGCTCTGGGCCATTCCGTCCATTTTAGGATACCCAGAATTCTATTGGGTTCCGGAACAATACAAAAACATCGGTGTATGAGGGACGCAGATAGTCCGTGCACCATGATACTAAAGCTGGTCTCATGTGTGTTGGATGTTGCCCTGCATTGCATTTCGTGTGGGAGGTGGTAAACAAAGATTGCCAGAGGTCACGCCATTAGGCCTTACAGCCACCTTGCCTGCTGCTGGCCGCTACGCCTACTTGGCACTCCGTACAGCTGTCACGTCGCTAGATGATGTTCCACGTGACGATTTGGGAAACGTTAAGCAACGCAGACATATTTGCTCCAGTTTATCAATCAGCAGGTCTCCATTTCCTGCATTTTACCTCAGCTATTTGGGTGGGTGTAAGGAAAGTGCTTCTGAGGTTATGTTTTGTACCGGGGATCCAGGTGTGGGTGGCCATCCCATTAACCTTGTTTATCATTTGGATGGGCCTTGGAATGCGAGGATCATGTTGGATGAAATTGGAGCATCCAAGCACTCATGGGGAAAGAGATGGAGCCTTGATTGTCCCAAGCCTGCTTTGGTTCGGAGGGTAACTAGCAACACTGATCTGCCTCACTTCCTCCTCCGCCACAAATTCGCGGTGCCAACCTCATTTCCAAGGCAGGGACGTCGGTAACGCGGTGTCTAGGAATACCTCCCCTCCTCACACCTGCGATGTCACCGGCACAGCTTCAACACAGACCCTGACTTCCTCAGAAGATGCACGCCTGAGTAGCCTGATACTGCCAGCCATTGCCCTAGCTCTGACCCCCGCACCACTCCGTAATGAAGACCCGATGAAATTGATGAAACTGTCGGGCCTTGTGGATTTGACGGAAGAAAGGCTCCCGTGTCCGCAAAATTCTTTGTCTGTCTCCTCCTCCATTCGCTGTGGGACCTGTAGTTTCAGAGTGTCGCAACATCGTTTCCATAGAACAAGACACCACAATGCTCATGGGGGCTGACAAGTGGCATTGTCCGCACTGACCATTTTGGTGCTTCTTCAAAACTGGCAAGGATGGTGCCGAGGCACTATTCACCTGCCTACCACTCTCGGTGGTTCAACAACCCGAAGTCCGTACCGCTGCTTGTCAGGCCAATGGTGTCACATCGTACTGCGTAATGGCATTGTGCGCTGGCTTGCCGACAATCGCTGGAGCATGTGTGAGGGGTGGAATTCCAGCTGTTGCCACGACAACAATGAGACGGTTGACGGGGAGGCCTGACAGACCAGAACGCAGCCAGGCGGACGAAGCAGTGTGCTAACTGCGCAAGTGCGAACTTTAGAGACTTCGAGCCTTCTCTCAGCATCATCCAGACCCAGGTAGCTCTTTAGAATTTCGGAAACGACAAGGTTCAAGACAATGTTCCAGGTCAAGGGATGTGTCACCAGCCTACCGAATCTTTCTAAGGCGGCCAGCATATCGCCCGTTATCCGCACACGCACCTTGCCTGGCAACAAGGTTTCTTTCTTGACACTCCAGCCAATGCGCTTCGTGTATGGTGTGTCTCGTTGCGGTGAGCCGTCCACAGCTCCTGAACCCTGCAGTGATGGAAGGGTCCTCCAAGACAGATAATTTCAACCCGGCCTGGTTTTCCTCTGGCACATGATGCAAACCAGAAGACCTTGGGGGAACAGAACCCTGGCACAATCCCTGCTGCGTGTTCCGAAAGCGTTTGCCCCGGAGTCCTTAGAGCCACCGTCAACCCCCCGCAGAGACATCCACCCAGCTCACCCAGTGAGCTTCCACCGAGATATAGCGGGCCTTGGCCGTTGCTTACTAGTCCATGAGTCGGTGGTCAGATGGACCTTTTTTTACTGGTCCACGATGCAGACAACGCTCTTGGAAATTTTAGATGACAAACGTGGTTGGCCATGGCAGGACGGGCTTTATTTCCCTGGCTAGAGAAATGCCTGCTCGGCAGATCAGGTATTGGGGGGGCAGTCAAGTGGCCAGACGTGGTCGAATCCCATCGTTTGTCCACCAGGACGGAAAGGCAACATTTCCAAGTCCAAAAGGCCTTGGCAATGCCGACATTCAGTCTTTTGGCTTTGGGATGGATTGGGTATTAAAGTGTTTTCTTCTGCTCCCAAACCGGGACGACAGAAGGCTGGCTGCCTAGATGGCCGCTGTAAAAAAACTGCGGACAGGTCGTCAAACTGGCGGAAGAGAAGGGTAGGATGAGCTCTGTTGGTGCTGTGTGGTACTGCGCGGGGCGACGGTGGAGGCTAGAAGCGAGCTGAATAATCCCTGAGCATGACTCTAGGAGACATGGGCAAGTGAGGAACGCTTGGTTGTGGGCGGAGGAGAGGACAGCGTAGAACAGAGGTTGACAGTGGTTGGAGGCCCGGCGTCGGTCTGGCCCTTTTTTTGGCCAGAGTGTTGCCTCCAATTCAACTCATGCATTCGCTGCATGTGACTAGACATGATTGGTGATTGGTTAACCACCTAAGGTTCTTGCCGTCTACCTCTTGCGTTTACGCAAAGGCGTCATATGGACAAGCGCTGGTGAATCAGAGGCTTGCTCAAAAGAAGCCCAGGCTGAGAGGTCCTGGACCTTATTGACGGTGGGAATAAGCGAGGGCAGGGGTTTTTGGTGCGCGACCGTGGATGCGGCAATACATCTCAGCGGACTTCTGCAAACCCCCGCCCACTCCCCTTTTTTGAGGTGGAACCCGTAATGAACTACCCATCGTCTTCATCCTCGTCCATGTTATGAAGTCGCACGCAAGCCAAATTCTGCTGAAAAAGACCCACGGTTGTGATCCGCAATTCGTCATCATCATCATCAACACAGGTGACTTCGTCTGTCCTGACATTCTGCATGCCAGGAGCTGCGGGCTACAAGCAAGAGAGGGGACTGCAAGGCGTAGCCGACCGCCCGGATTTTTGTCGATTGACCGGGCTTCCTTCTCCTCCTCTGGCAATCAGTAAGTGGGCGTCAGAGCAGAGAAAATCCCATCCAACTTTGGGCCTTCTAGAATCTTTTAACATGGCCTTTCCACCCCAACCCGCTAATTTGTCATCAAAGAGATCTTCAAAAATGATTATCCACAGTGTGGGGGTATACATGAGGTGTGACGTTTGGGCTGCTTCATGTTGGAACGGATGCTGGTGAAGCTGATCGACGACATATTGTGCCGTGACTGGGAGGACGGAGGATGTAAGACAGCTGGATGCAGGTATTGCATTAACCACTGAAAGGACATATTTGCGACGCTGTTCGTAGTACTCTGATAATCACAGGGCCCCTGATCCAGACGATGTACGTGTCCTGACGTGTTGTCTGCCAGCACAGGACAGGAGCACATTCTCAGTCGTACCGGCGTACCTCCATGTCCAACCCCCCATCTTGCTCGCTTACCACCCACCTGAATTATCGCTCCATGTTCAGAAAAATAAAAATTTGAGAAGGTATGGAAGAGTTTTGGAAAGTCTCTTATTAAAAGACGCAAAACCACAGCGTATTCTCAAATCCCTCAAATCAAAACCAAAATTGCTGGATTCAAATATAACTGCAAAGTAGAACTAGTCAACAAAGCTGGCCGTGCGCCAAAGTTGAAAAAAACAACCTTATCTAATGTATTCCGGATAATACAAGGTATATTTTGCATCGCTGATCAATTCACACTTTTGGAGGACTACAAAATTGCTTGTATTCAAAGTTTAACCTCGATACATCATAGCAATAGTAGTATCTGAATCAAACAAATCTGGCCTATGCCAAAGTGAAAAAAAACGTATCTGAAAATGTAATCGTATAAAACAAGTGTATTTATTTGGCACCTATCATATTTCACCTGTGTTACTACAAAATGCTGTATTCACATTTAACGGGCAAAATTAGATCTATCAACAAAGCTCGGCCTGCGCCAGAAGTGAAAAAAAACACATATCTGAAATGTATTCGGTAATTGAAATAAGAACAGATGTATTGCTTGGCACCTATCAATTCAACCTGAGGTGGACTACAAAAATTGCTGTAGTAAAATGTAACTGCAAAGTGAGATCTATCAACAAAGCTGGCCTGCGCCAAAGTTTGAAAAAACCACGTACTGACAATTTATTCGGATAATACAAGGTATTTTTGTGCACCTTTCAAGTTCACCCTGTGATGACTACAAAAAAGTTGCTGGTATTCAAATTTAACTGCAATGTGTCCTCTATCAACAAAGGCCTGGTGGGCGAAAAGTTCAAAAAAACGTATCTTTAATGTAATCGATATAAAAAGGTATTTTTGGCACCTTTCAATTTACCCTGTGGTGACTACAAAATTGCTGCATTCACATTTAAATGTGCAAGGTGCCTCAATGAACACAGCTGTAGTGCGCCAAAGTGCAAAAAGACCACGTATCTGAAATTTATATCGGGGGATATACAAGGTATTTTTGGCCCCTTTCAAATTCAACCTGTCTGTGTGACAACAAAATTCCTGTATTCAACTATGTTATAAGTGCAATGAGACTCAATGAACAAAGCTGTATTTTCTCCAAAGTCAAAAAACACGTATCTGGTAATGTAATTCGGATAAAAAAATGAATTTTTATTGGCAACCGTTTTCAATTCACTCACCTGTGGTGACTACAAAATTTGCTGCATGTCACATTAAGTGCAAGGTGCCTCAATGAACAAAGCTGTAGTTGCGCCAAAGTTGAAAAAACACGAATCTTTAATGTATTCGGTTATAAAAAAAGGTATTCTTTGGCACGGGAGCCTTATCAATTCCACGCTGAGGTAACGTACATCCTTGCTGGAATCTAAAGTTAACTGCAAGTTGGCTCAACTCAAATCTTCTGGAGGATGGTCGAAAAAGAAGTGGGCAAAAAACCCATAACTGTAATGTCATTCGGATAATAAAAGGTATTTTTGGCACCTTTTCAATTCACTCTGTGGGTGACTGACAAAATTGCCTTGCATTCACTATTAAGTGCAAGTTGCCTCAATGAACAAAGCTGTAGTGCGCCAAAGTGATAAAAAACACGGTAATCTGAGATTATTCGGATAATACAAGGTATTTTGTGGCACCTTTCAATTGCATCTGTGGTGACTACAAGAATTGCAGTGACTCACTATTTATTTAAAGTGCAATGGTGCCTCAATGAACAAAATCTGGAACTGGAGGCATAAAAGTGCAAAAACACTTATCTGTAATGTATTATTCGCGGATAATACAAGGTATTTTTGGCACCTATCAACCTGTTCTGACTACAAAATTACCTGGATTCAAAATTAACTGCAAGGTGTGATATATGAACAGGAAGGTGGAATGGGCAAAATTGAAAATTGATACACCTATCCGAAATGTATAGCTGATGAAATGTTGAGTTTTGGCCCGCTAGACAAAGAGACCGCAGTTACTAGAAAAGTATGTGATCCTAATATAAGGTTTCATGGCTGACCGAATATCCATGCAATATTTCGAATAGAAAACTGTTAATAATTTAAGCTATTTGCAGTGCAAAGTTTACACTGAGTCTTGGAGAACTTATATCCATGTATTCCTTTATAGATCTGTCTGTGATTCGCCCGCCGGTGCCCCGCCCTCCGCTCTCCTGCCACCCGTGACCTTACAGCTGTATTGATTGCTCCTTTAAAATTCTCTTAGCCTAAACTACATAACATGAATCCAATCTCTAATCTACACAAAATTGTAAGGATCACAGCTGAACAGTAGAAGCTTTCTCCTCTGAAGAAATAGATTTAATTTTCGCTGAGCTGATTGGACACAAAGCAGAGCGCACGATCCTCTGCTCTGATACGCTGATAGACACTGAGCTGAAACATAAACGCTGTATCAAGTAAAAATGTAGGTCATGTGATAATTTTTTCTCACCACACTCAGCCCAAATCGCAACCATACACATCCCAGTCATGACGATCTGCAAGAACACACATCACACCCTGCTCTTATTCTGTAAGGCTGAATTGTCTGGCCGCCAAAATGAACATGGAAGCGCCGAAAATGGGCGCTATCTTTATAGATGATGCCTAGATTTTAACCTAAAAATAATCGTGGCATGATCTAAAAATTTCAGTATCAACATAAAAATCTGTGCCGATTTCAACTTTGTCGATAATAATCGCTCAACACTAATCCTAACTCCAAAACCTGTAAAGAAAAAATAAAAAATTAACTACCTACAAACAAAAAATAAAATACTTACGCTCTGAGCTCTCTTTGGGGTATGAGGAACATTATCTTGTCCACATATGGGATAGATGGTTCTTTGGGGGGAGAGGACCCGCAAAGGCGCACTCTTTCGTTCCATCCACTATATGCACCGATCCAGCACCCGACTTCCCACCTCTTCCTGTTCCGCACATCCTGGTCTAGCAAAATAAATGAATTAAGTACCTAAAATGCACTACATAATATAATTTGTTGTAGGTGTCAGTTTCACACGGGGGCATCTTATGTTCCGTGTGAACATAAGGTTATAAGCGATGTGTGTCCTAGTCCCTGTCAGAACAGAACAAGACAGTAGCAATCGTAGCAATTCAGCAGTTGTGTTGTAAAATATGCATCGGCATTCACACAACTGATCGCCGATGCGTGTTTGCGTCGTGCCGGACCGATGCAACTTTTGCATCCGCTTCAGAAATTGAATGTCAATTCTTGGAGCGGATCCAAAAGTCTAACCGGCCTGGCGCAAAGCAAACATGCATTGGCAAACAATAGCGTGAACGCCGTCGATGCATGTATGGTATCTTGTTGCAGACTGACTCATGACACAAACCATGGGTTGTGCTATCTCTAAAATGTTATGTTCACGACTGAACATAAGACGCCCTGTGAACATACACTTTAAAAGGAAGCCCGTCTTATCGCGGTGCACATAGTATGCGCCGCAAAACGACGGATGTGAAGCATGTGGTGATATACAATATTTAATTTACTTACCGACATCTCTCTGCATAGTACACTTAATCATAAACTGATGAATGCTGTCAAAATTTTAAATTGTAAATTATGCATTTGCTAAGTTCTGGCTAAATTTACTAATATTATCTAAAAAAGTTTTAGCAGTATTACCCTTAGCAAGCAACTTTGGCTATTTGCAGATGGGTATGTTTCACCTAGATGGGCCGGTCTTGGTCCGTTTGAACATAAATTTTATAATATGTGTCTGGCTTTGTTCAGATGGACCCAGACACGCATCTATGAATCAGCGTTGTGTTTTTACAATGCTGGCAATGTGAAACACGTATCGCTGTTCACATATAGGTTGTCATTTCGTATATTTTGCATTTTTTGCAATACTGTGAAAATCCATCTCTTTAAGATCTGCTACAAGAATTGACACGTCATTTCTTGGAGCAGATCCGAAAGACCGATCGGATAGAAGCGATGCAAACACGCAAGGGCAACCTCTATTGTAAAAGCTGATACATGTTTCACATTGCCAGCATGGTAAAACACACCGCTCATTCTTATCAGCCTTTCTGGGTCCATCTAAATGAAGCCAGACACATATTACAAAAACATATGTTCACACCGACCAAAGACGCCATGTGAACATACCCACAGCACAAGTGAAGTTGTTGCTACGGGTAACACTGCTAACATTTTTAGATCATATTAGTAATTAGCAGAACTTAGCAAACGCATAATACAATTTAAAATTTTGAAAGATTCATCAGTATATTAATGTATTTTCATTTGCAAAACATATTGCATTAACGGCAGAATCTAGCAGCTACATGTAAAGTTAACAGCGGGTAATGCAATATATTTGGCAGTTCTGTTGACAAAATTACATGCATGTTCACATTTTAAAGGTTTTGCAAAAATGCATTCACTGCAATACATTTTACCTGTCATCCATGAGCTTGGTTATTTGCAAAAAGTAATGACATTTCAAACAAATAGGCACATGGCAGAGGAAATACTAGAGCAATAAAACTATTTTTCATACCAACAATACAGAAAACAATCAGCACTTGTCATATGAGAAGAATTCAGAAAATGTATGTAATCCCATAGTTTCTCACAGATACATGTTGTCCCCCTGCACATACAATACGATCATATTGTACACAAGGGGGGAGAATTGACATGTCACTTGTTCAAAGCAGTAACACGCTGCAAACAATGCATGTCAATGGAGCCAGCAGCCTGTTAGCCGCCCTCCATTCTTAGAAAGAAACACCCCCACCAAACCTTTGAATCATGCAACATCCCAAAACACAATGTATTGCCGTGCATACTGTATGCACTGTAATACACCATGTGAACATATGTTATAACATCTGATCATGACTACTTACTTCCGATATTAGGGCCCCAACGGTCCATGGTGGGCCGTATGCGGGCTGTATGGTAGCTGTGGCTCCTCCTGACATGTTGGCCTTCCTCAACCTTCAGACATCCAGCAGCTTTCTGAAGACTATGGTCAGCTAAAATTCATAATCTAGTATTGTCCCTCCCCAAAAATGTATTCAAAACCTAGACAGTCAACCCTAGGCAAAGTGAACTATATTTGAACTCAGAGCATATTAGCGCTGAGTAAATGCGTCCAATACGTGTCACAAAGTGTGCCGCGTACTTCGGCGCAAATACGTTCCCCGTTCTTCCTATGGGGATGTAACGTCTCCAATACACCTCAATTATTGACAGGGCACTTAATTTTACGATCGAATATAGAACCGGGCCTCGAGTATGTGCCGATAATACGCCTGTGAAATATGCATCGTGTGACATTGAATTCAATTCTAATCTTCTTGCTCATTGTTTTAAATCGACGTAATTTCGGGAAGGTATTATTTGCGGGCGTAAAACAAACGCGTACATTTTGTGGCCCCAAAATAAGGCCGTGTGAACATTAAAATCCCTAAGGAAACAATCAAAAGGGGTGGGGGGGGGGGTGGGTGTGGGGGTTTGGGGAGGGGGTGTGTAAACTCCATAAATCACAATTGTATGATTTAAAAAAAAATAATTGCATTTTATTGAATGAAATAATTCTTTGATACAAATAGAAAAACGATGAATCTTTCTCCTTTGGAACAAAAACCTTTTTTTGCAAATTACAGAGTTACATACGTTTTCCTGTAGTTCTTGGACCAAGTTTTCACACGTGAACTGCAGAAGGGGTTTTGGCCCACTTCTCCATACAGATCTTCTCCAGATCTTTCAGGCTAAATTGAGTTTCAGCTCCCTCCAAATATTTTTGAGTGGGTTCAGGTCTGGAGACTGGCTAGACCACTCCAGGTCTGTGAGATGCGTCAGAATTCTGCTCGTTGGTAAGGTGAACAAATACTATTATCAGTGCAGAAATTTAGTGTTCCTACTATAAAAATAACTTATTAATTGCACTTGGTTGAACTCATTACCTGTAAAAAAAACATCTTTCCACACACTCAATGACTGCAAAGGAGACTGGATGACTACATTGTATTGAAGGGAGGGTCGATAGGGCCATGTATTGCGAGATTTTGGCCAATAACCTCCTTCCCTCAGCAAGAGCATTGAAGATGGGACGTGGCTTTTCATGGAAAAATACTGAAGATGTACAAATTGTGCCCAGTTTTTCCTCCATGGTTTCATGTGCGCTCATTAGTGTTAACATGGTCCTCGTTAGTGGTTTAATGGGGTAGCAGGGCGTGTTAAATTATGGTGTTATTGCTCTCGACGACTCTTTGTCACTGAAAAGTTCAACATGGCACTCATCACAAATGAACTGTCGAGTAAAAATAAACCTGAAAAAAAGAATTGTTGCTCTACATAAAGATGGATAAATTTGGTGGTCCAACAAGGCACCTTACGGCAAACAACTGTCTGAGGATCTGAAAAAAGAAACTGAAACTGAGCTGCAGCACGATGGCCAAGACCATACAGCGGTTTAAGAAGACAGGTTCCACTTACAACAACACTAAGAAGGAGACCAAGCCAGCTTCAGCCAAGAGCAACAGTAAATTTTAAAATCACCAAAATTTTTTTATTCATGTTGTCTTTAAAAAAAATATATAGCTGAAATTAATTAAAGAACATAGTTACAAAATGCATATAGTACTGGAAGCATGCAACACGATTTGGAGTAAGTTGTTAATCTCGCCGTGTAATTGACTAACAAAAAAAAGAACGATTTTTGTACACCTCCCTTTCCAGAGGTTGGGACCCAGTCTAAATCCTAACAAATCTATGCACTAAAATAGATTAGATTATCAGTCATATAAAAACAAATAAATTCATACTACAGTACTCAACAAAAAGTAAAATATGTAAAAACAGGGATACTATATGAACAAAGTATTGATATTGGTATGTAATGTCCTGTCTGAAATTTAGGGACTCTGGCAGCAAGGTGGAAAATCCATCAGACTTCCCTACTAAGTAATTTTTTGAATAAATTCTCTCCTCGCCTCGAGCACATCACCTTTTCAATGACCATACATTTAAAATATAAGAATGTACTTGGGCAAAGTGCAGAGACACAGTGAAAGATTTAAAGGTAATTTGTCTCAAAGAATCCAAGCAATACCTGCATATCCTGATCTTCAGAGGGCTTGTTGTGCAACCTACATATTGTATACAGCAAATTTGGTGTTACAATTTATGTAGGATTTTACTTGAAAGGTTGTTTCATTGCTGTATGAAGTAAAAGTAGTTGATTTAAGAGCTTGTTCACACTCTGTACCTATTGGCCACATTTATTGTTTTGGAGCCATATAGCGGTGTGCACTGTGCGTGCCGCTATATGGCTGTTGTTTTAGAAGTATGCGCTGCCCAGGGAATACTTCTAAAACATTGACTGCCGGCACCCATTCACTTCTTTCACCCATTGCGCAATGCTCGTCGGGGAAAACGGCAAGTAATCATAGCTCTCAATGAGAGCTATAAATTACCATATTTCGTGAAGTAGCAGAATATTTTGGCCCGTAATAATAATATATCCGTCCATGTGATTCTTAAAAAATCATTCTTTTCAACTACCTATTTCACACCTCAAGTATAAGGCTTGTGAATAGGAAATTGCAGATTAACTGGTCATCCCATGAAGGAACTTGAGTAATATTAACATTATCCAAATTAATATCAAATTTTATAGTTGTATATAGTTCTATCCCTGCATCTTAAGATATTAAACCGAATAACTCCTGTATGTTCTGCATATTATAGTTTGAATTTTTGAAGTTGAATATTCTGCAAATTAAACTTACCTTTGTAACCATATCTGTCCTGTCCCAACACGTTAGATCGCATTTTGATGCCAAATGTTCCATTACAGATCCTACAGTTGAAGTCGGAGTAGTTTCGCTCACCCTAGTCTAACTCTTGAGATGTCATTTCCCCTTTAAACCATATCGACAGCATAATTAAATCTTTTTTATTCATATATATTGCAGTCCTTCAGCACCACATGGAAATAACTCCCGTCTACAATGTAACTCTGAAAAATGAATGTATCCTCAAAGAGTAAGGGTATGTTCACACGGCTTATTTAGCCGTGTATTTTGGCGCGCATTTCACCGAGTATTGCGCTTTATACGCGGCAAAATGTGCGCCACAATTACGGTAATTCATTGCTCTTATAAAATAAAATACGTATTGTACGCGCAGGGGGAGAATTGACATGTGCTGTGGAATTATGCGCTGATCAGCGCGTGGTTCCAAGACATCCGGCGTATTGCGGCTCGTACTATACGTGTTGCAATAAACTGTGTGAACATACCCTTAGAGACATGAAATATAATCTAATACAACACTGACATCTAGTGACAAAAGGAATATTACATTAAAATTACAAATCAGCCACTCGATTTACCTATCTTTTAATTATAACTTTATATGAAACGAAAACTGTTTAATGTTATCACATATCAAGACTTTTTTGTATTTTTATTTCATATTTTATTAATATTCTGCACATGTTATACGTGAGTTCACTCTTGGCAGGCTTTTTTTCACGCTATTTAACCCACCTTTTTGTTAGTTTGTTATGAAGTTTGAGAGCGTGCTCCGGTACGTAACACGTAACTTCTATTCCTAAAGAGTCAGGAGTCTCAGTGTTTTTGGATCCAATCTGGCTATTGGTCATTAGTGGACCAGCCACCGAGAAAAGGCTTGGGTTCCATGCATTAGCTATGAGATTTTGAAGATCGATTGTTGCGACTTTTTCAAAAATATCATCCGTATACAAACAAACTCTTAGGGCGACATGTCCCATTAGGGCAGCATCATTTTTTTGGTGTATTTTGCGTCAAAAAACTGTTGATACCCTATTCTCTATATAAATGAACTGTAGTACACTAAAACTGGCATTATATGCCAGGCATGACACATTTGAATGCACCTAAAGTAGGCACATCAAATATTCTAGCAATGACATGCTATATGCCTAGATTAGGCGCATCATTATACTATGCAAGGTATACCAAACGCCAGATTTTTGACAGGTTTATTCATTCAGGCGCGCTATACACTAATTTAATGCACCTTAAAATTAGCGTGACGGCGCCTCTTTTCTGACATTTCACCCTTAATCTCCTGCAAACTGCCTATTCCTGTGATTTGTAAGCTAGATCTGTACATTTAAATTTGGCATGGATAAGTTTTCCTTTAGGGATGCTAGCAAATATATGTTTTGGGTTACAAGAAGTAGCTAAAAGTATAGTGTTCTGTGCTGTATGCTTCCTTAAGGAAGTTACTGATATTTTGCTCTGTTGTCCTTTAAGTGTCACATCGAAATAGTTCATATTTTTAATTTCAAAATTATAAGTGAATTTCAGATTCATAGAATTTGAATTGATGTAAGAAACAAAAGATTCTGCTGACTGTTTATCTCCCATATCAAAAGAAGACCATTTATGCATCTTGCCCACCATTTGATATGGGAGGAGAAAACATTGTCCTCATGAAAAAGAAAACATTCTTCCCATAGTGACATATACAAGTTATCCAAAGAAGGTGAAAATGAGCTCCCATTGAGGTTTTAGAAAAAATTAGCTATCAAACATGAAAAAAAAGTCACAACAAATACTCAACTGCAATAATAAAGTTTTGTTTACCTTTGCTGTTGTTACTGAATTTATGAGGGTGTGGGGCAAGGCAGGAGAGGACCTGGTCATGTGGGATGGAGGGGTAAAGTCCCACAAAATCACTTCTCAACCAGGCCCCACCTCCCCCAGCCAAGACAACTTCTCAACAACTGAAACCAAGTTTTTAGTATCCCTGTAGTATCCTGAAAGCTGTATGACTAGGGGTTGTAACTGTAAGTCAATTCATTCTCCAAGTCTTTCACTTAGGGAACCACTCAGAACAGAAATACAAGGCCATACTTACAACTCAATAGAGTTGTAAGTATGGCCTTGTGTTTCTGTTCTGAGTGGATAATAGGCTAAACCCAGTAGGAGGCAATATAAGCACCAGTACTAATTGGGAGAAAATATAACAGGTGCAGATAACTAATGAGCAGTAGCTCACACACCCATTCAAGGAGGGCAACTGAATAATAAAAAAACTGCATACTGGATAAGTGCAAGTTCACACCAGTATGCACAAAAGTCACAATATCATACATGGGGAGGTAGCGCAAATGCAAAAATACTGATAAGACAACCACTTGCACACCTATTTATGAGGGGGTGGTTGCCTGTATTATAATTGCATATAGATAAGGCAATACAAAGTGTGTCACTCTTACAGGTACGTGTGGTTCACTATGCTGGCTTACAACCTAGGACGCCGCTACTATTAAATTGGGCAGGCTGCCCAGCCCTTTTTAGGTGTCCAACATAATATAGTGACACCCTCTGCTCCCCAGTATTTAGGGTAAAAAAATTACACACTGGAAAATATCAAATATGAGCGATTAGTTGATTTTAGTGTATTAGAGTAAGCTACTGCTCATTAGTTATCTGCACCTGGTATATCTTTCCCAAGTAGCACTGGGGCTTATATTGCCTCCTATTGGGTTTAGTCTATTATCCAAATATTGAGGTGTAAATATGGTCTTGTGTTTGAGTAAATAATGAACTACACAGAAAAGGCCTCACCATAGTTGACCAAAAAAAGTTGAGTGCACATGCTCAGCATCATATCCAGTGGCGACTGCTGCCAGCATTGCTGCAGAGGTTAAATGGGTGGAGGGATCAGTCTGTTAGTGCTCAGACCATATGCTGCACACTGCATCAAATTTTTCTGTGTGGCTGTCATACCAGAAGGAAGCCTGTTCTAAAGATGAGGCACAATACAGTCTGCAAACAGTTTTCTGAAGACAAGTAGACTAAGGACACGAATTACTGGAACCATGTCCTGTGGTCTGATGAGCCCAAGATAAAGTTATTTGGTTCAGATGGTGTCAAACATGTGTCGCAACAACCAGGTGAGGAGTACAAAGACAAGTGTGGTGGTGGGATTATCATGATTTTGGGCTGCATGAATGCTGCCGACTGTGGGGAGCTACAGTTCATTTAGGGAACCATGAATGCCAATATGTACTGTGACTTATTGAACCATAGCATGATCTCTTCCTTTTGGAAACTGTGCTGTAGGGCAATATTCCAAAATGATAACAACCCCAAACACACCTCTAACATGACCACTGCCTTACAAAAGAAAATGAGGGTAAAGGTGCCGGACTGGCCAAGCATGTCTCCAGACCCAAAGCCTATTGAGCATCTGTCTGGCATCCTCAAATGATATGTGGTGGTGTGCAAGGTCTCTAACATTCACCAGCTCCGTGATGTCATCATGGAAGAGGATTCCAGTGGCAGTAACCTGTGAAGTTCTAGTGAACTCCATGCTAAAGAGAGTTAAGGCAGTGCAGGAAAATATATACTGTATATACTCAAGTATAAGCTGAGTTTTTCAGCACTCGAGTCAGCTGTCGGCGTCCGGGCATTGCCATGGCCCGTGCACCGGAGGCAATCTCTTCAGCTGTATGCACCTCCTTTGGGAGCGCATACAACTGACACTCGAGTCACCCACACATTTTGTGTGTGCGAACATGCACATGGGATGGATTTTCTTCAGATTATAATTCCAGTCATGTCGATAGGAAACGGAAATTGACCTGGAGTGTGAACTTTTAAAATGAATGGGGTAAGATCTGAAAAATATTTTGCAGTATTTGATGTGCATAATTTTGAAAGCAAATCAGTCATGTTTGCATTCACTCTTAGGGTATGTTCACACGGCTTATTTTGGGGCGCATTTCGCCACGTATTTTTGCGGCGTACTGCGCTCTAATACGAGCGAAATGTGCCCCAATCATTACGGTAATCCATAGTTCTCATAGAGAACTATGGATTACGCCTCCTCTCCCCGGGCGTACAGTACAATCGTAATGTAAACGTGGGGAGATAAATGACATGTAATTTATTCACGGCGCGGAGTGCCCCCGAACACCAGCCGTAATTCCGGGCCGTACTCTATGCCCCACAATTAAGCCGTGTGAATCTACCCTTAGACGTGTGTAATATGTCTACAAGAAAAACAGATGACTGCTGGCAATGGGAAACAAATATCGGCATTCACATAAGTGAACGCCGATGCGTGTTTGCATCGCGTCTGTCTGATCCGTCTTTCGGATCCACTCCAAGAATTGACATGTCATTTCTTGGCGCGGATCCAAAAGATGGATGGGACAGACGCGATACAACCACGCATCGGCGTTGATACGTGTTTCCCATTGCCTGCAGTGTTAAACTCACTGCTCATTGTAAGATGCGTGTCTGGGTCCGTTCAGACGGACCCAAACACACATCACAAAAGCGAATGTTCATACAGACACAAGACGCCATGTGAAAATACCCTTAGTCAAAAAAGCTTAGTATTATACTGTGTTCACATTAGGCTAGACTTACATGCTGCAATTTTGTTGCATTTTTCAACAGCATCAAAAAACACAAAAAAATGCATGCAGTTTTGTAATGGATTCTCATTTGGAACACAAGTGAAATTGAGGTCAACTAAAAAAATGTACGTTTACATTGCTTGCATTTTGTGTTGCATCCTTTTAGCTGACTGAAACCAACCCCCAATGTTGTACGTGCAAAAGTTATCCGATATATTTTTTAAACACTCACCGATATAACTTGATAGAAGAGGTGCAGTCGCAGTGCGCAGATACACTGCACCTCTCACTTTTTAATTCCTTGATAATTGGCTGCATGAATTTGCAGATCAACTCTGCCAAAACCATGCAGTTATGCAGTCAATTGGCCTCATTTTTTAAAACTGTCTTTATTTGAGAGCTCAGCTTTTATTTATTACACTACTCTGAAAAATTGAGAGCTGAGCTGTGATTGGTTGCACAACAAAGATTGGACAACAAAGACAGATGTACAGTTAATTTTTATAAATGAGGCCTTGTGTTTGCATTGGGTGACAAACATGGCCAATCCCCATCCATACTTTGCCCTGCTTTGCTGCATAGCACAGCTTCAGTGCAGATCAGGTCTTGCTTCCATCATTCCTCCTTAGAGTGCACTGACCACTCTGTAGCAAAGATCCTGGATTGCAACATGTTCAAAATAAATGAATAAAAGGGCCGGACAGCATCACTGCTCCTGGGGTTTATTATTTTCATGGGGGGGATAAGTGTTAGGCTAAGTTCACACGGCGTATTCTCGGTACTCTGGCATGTAATTGCGCTTTAATATGCCAAGAATACAGTAATTCATAGCTCTCATTGAGAGTTATGATTACCAGTTCTTTCCCCCAGCGCAGAATACGCAACTGGGGAGAGAACTGACATGTCAATTCTCCCCAGCGAACACGCACTTGGGAGAATGACAGTCAGTGAGAGGCTTCAGAGGGACTCGCTGGCCAGCACTCTCTCTGAAGCTGCGGGCGTATAGCGGCGCACATAGTACACGCTGCTATACGCCTGCACTTAATTGTGTGAACATACTCTTAGGGTGCGTTCACACGGAAATGACAAAATACCGGTCGGATCATCCGACTGGTATTTTGTCGTTTTTTGGCACGTAGGGGGGTGGCTTTTGTCGTTTTGTGGATTCGAGCTGTCCTCCATCATGTTCACATGTTCATGTTCTGCCCGAAAAACGGGCATAAGAATGAACATGTTCTAAATCAGGGGTCCCCAACTCCAGTCCTCAAGAAGATCCACCAACAGGTCATGTTTTCTGGCTTTCCTTAGCATTGCACAGGTGTATTGTCAGTGCATTCTGTGGGAGATCCTGAAAACATGACCTGTTAGTGGATCTTGAGGACTAGAGTTGGGGAACACTATTCTAGAGAATGAAAAACTGAAGGGGTGTTTCCTTATCAAAAAATGCAATGCAACTCCGGTCTCGTTATATCCATCATATACCGGATTGTGCCCCCGATAAAACTGTCTAGTGAAGCCCCTGCTGAGGGCTATACACACACACGCACACATAAATATATGTAAATGTGGTGTGGATATAGTATATAGAATCTATAGCTCAGCTGGGAGGAAGCGGCTTTTGTGGGATATGTAATATTCACATAGCGTGCTTAGCAATTGTAGCTCCTCCTGGTGGGGAGAAAGATCTAGCATGGCAATAGTATGCAATACAACAGTGTTTATAAGTAGGTTCATACACTGGATTGTGACAGATAGTTAATGCTTAGCTTTAGTATTACTGCACTCTAATGCTATGTTCACACGGCGTCTTGCCTCCGTATGAACATACGCTTTTCAGATGCGTCTCTGGGTCCATCAGAATGGACCCAGAGACGCATCGAAGGGCATGTCCCCATGGCACGGGTTTGCGGCCGGCGGTTTTTCCGCCCGTGGGCCGCCCGTAAAGCATTCTACATGCACATTCTTCCATCCGGTCTTCGGACAGAATAAGTGCATGTGAATTGGGAGGGCTTTTCTCCGTTCATCGCGGAGAAAAGACGTCCCCCCCGCAGTCGTGGGGATGGCCGCAAAACAGGTCAAATACCGGTCTTATAAACCGACAGGTATTTGTCCCTTTCCTTGTGAACGCACCCTAACAATTAGCAGTGAGTTTATCACTGCTGGCAAATGACATGCAATTCTTGGATCGCATCTGCAAGAGGGACCCGACAGGCGCCATGCAAACACGCAGCGGCGATCTCTCATGTGAACGCCGCTGCGTGTCTGTCATTGCCGGCAGTGATAAACTCACTGCTAATTGTTAGATGTGTCTCTGGGTCTGTTCTGATGGACCCAGAGACGCATCTGAAAAGCAGATGTTCATACAGAGGCAAGACGCTGTGTGAACATACCCTAAGTTCTTATTTTCTTTGGTTTTTCACACAACCTCTTTAAGAAGTGACAAGAAATGTAGTTATGCAGCATATGTTAAAAAAAGGTAAAGTATCTGCCATGTGCACAATATTGCTGATTTTCACTGACAACAGGGGGAGCGATAGATTTGTTGGGACTCCTGTCTACGCTCCGAACGCTAAAAAGGGTGAAAGGAGTAAGAAGATGCAAATTGTAAAGTGCTGCGGAATATGTTGGCGCTATATAAATAAAGATTATTATTATTATTAGAGCACAAATTTAGCCAAACCTGGGACAATGATCTGATAAATGTATGTGCATGGATGCGGCTATGTAGCAGCACTATACAGTTATGGATATATATCCACCGTACGGTTATGGATATTTATATGATATATATCCACTATATGTTTATGTAGCTGCACTACACAGTTATGGATATATATCCACCGTACGGTTATGGATATTTATATGATATATATCCACTATATGTTTATGTAGCTGCACTACACAGTTATGGATATATATCCACCATACGGTTATGGATATTTATATGATATATATCCACTTTATGTTTATGTAGCTGCACTACACAGTTATGGATATATATCCACCGTACGGTTATGGATATAGATCCACTATCCGGGTATATAGCAGCACTATATGGTTACAGATATATATGATATATAGCCACTATATGGTTACAGATATATATGATATATAGCCACTATATGGTTACAGATATATATGATATATAGCCATTATATGGTTACAGATATATATGATATATAGCCACTATATGGTTACAGATATATATATACGATATATAGCCACTATATGGTTACAGATATATATATACGATATATAGCCACTATATGGTTACAGATATATATGATATATAGCCACTATATGGTTACAGATATATATGATATTAGCCACTATATGGTTACAGATATATATATATTATATATATATATATATATATATGAATGATATATAGCCACTATATGGTTACAGATATATATGATATATAGCCACTATATGGTTACAGATATATATGATATATAGCCACTATATGGTTACAGATATATATATATATATATGATATATAGCCACTATATGGTTACAGATATATATACGATATATAGCCACTATATGGTTACAGATATATATATATACGATATATAGCCACTATATGGTTACAGATATATATGCTCATGGATCCACTCGAACTGTCCTCAGCCTGCCGAGAGTTAGCCAGCAGCAGAATAACTGGATTCGCCGGCACTTGCTCCCAGCCACCGCCCCCTGAAGAGCTCAACCATTCTGCTCCCCAGAGAACATGAACCCCTCAGAGCCTGGCAAGGAGAGGGCGCTGGGATGTGGAAGCCCTTTGCCGCCAAGCCTATAGCTTCCCGCACAACGGCCGTATCTTCTGGAGATTGCAGGACATCATGGAGAGATGAGTCAGGTGCAGCGCGTCCCTGCCGCATCTCCTACCCGCGCCTATGGACAGATGATGCTCAATGTCTGTGATGTGAAGTAAGGGAGGGGGCGCTAATAATCCTGGCGGAGGGTGGGGGTCGGACAGGCGCAGTGAGAGCTCCCCCATCACCGGGCTCGGCACAAGGTAGGCCGCTTATATGTTCATTACCGCCATCCCTTCATCTCTCCCGCCTGCCTCATCCTCCTCGCAGCGCCCGGCACTATGGTGTCCGTGACTGAGCATCGCTGGCTGCAGGCCTGGATCCCGCTGTAACCTGTGGGAAGCCGCCATGTCCATAGGAGAATGTTGTGTGACACAGGTGGAAAGTTCCTGGTGTGCGCTGTGCTGACGTTATCTGTGGGTCAGGAAAGGCGCTGTGCACCTCTGCTTTCTCCCGTGTGTACAGAGAAATCCTCTCGTTACAAGGCCATGTCCATAGAGGGGCACAGTGATTCTTCAGGAAACCCCAGCAGTGTATACAAGGCCCTCTACAGCCAAAGTGTCCGGCCCCCCCCCCCCCAAAAAAAAAAACCATAGGGTGAAGGGGAAACCGGCCTTGTCCATGGTCTTGATTTTTTTCTGTGTGATATTAATGCCGCGTTCTCTTCGTGGGTCAGGACGATGCCGCCGCTCCCACAACTGTACAGTGTTCAATGAGGTTTTTTAGTAAAAAAAATCCATTTTCTTTGTTATTTCTGATTTGCAGCTTCCATTTCTCAGTGACCTGTCAGCTGAGCTGTGTCTGGGCTGGGTTTTTATGAGGTTAAAGGGGTTGTCTCACTACAAAGATTGCTTTTTATGTTAAAGATCTTGCACAAACAAGTCACTTTGCAATATATGTCCATTAACAGTCTCCTAAATGTTCTGAGATACCCCCTCTTGTATGGGCTGCATCAGCTCCTCAGGTCGCTATAGCTACAGACCTGTTTGATCTCTCATGATAGGCTGCCAGCACTGGTTGCTATAGCTACAGACCTGGCTTCTACTGCAGCCTAGTAGAAGCCAGTAAACATGCCCCTGAATTCAAAATGAAACCAAGAAAACAAGACTGAGGTAAGATGAATCAATGTAGTGAGACAACCCCTTTAAGGTTTTGATTTGTATCATTTTCCATTGTATGGTACTTTTGGCTTTTTTTCTAATTTTATTATTCAGGCGACTGACACACAATTCTGAAATGTTTTCTATGGCAGTCATTTAAAAACAAGACATATTTTTTTCCTGTCTCACCTGGGTATTTGTACAAGTGATCGCTAACACCATATTCTACGGTACCTGTGTACTGCAGTGTATTGTCATTTAAGCGATCCCCTCTTATACCTTGCTTCTGGCCTAAATCAGCGTAGGTAGGTAGCTAGGTAGATCCTTCAGGGGAATAAACCATACATCCTGCAAAACTTTCTGTAAATGTAAAAAGTTGGACAGAAAGTTCTGCAGGAGGCAAACTGGACAGGAAAGTAAAGAGTTAAAAGTGCAAACTATGTGACACACACACACACTGTAAGGGTTTGTTCACACAGCATTTTTGGATCTGATAATCACATCCAAAAACGCATTGGAGAACGGATCCAGCACGCAGCTGTGTGTTTGGATGCAGCAGGATCGCACCCTATGCTTTATTATAGGGCTCCTGCTGCGTCTTTCGGACCAAAAATTGACATGACAATTCTTAGAACGGATCCGAGAGACGAGTGTGTGTTTCATATTAAAAGCAATGTAAATCACTGCTATTTGTTAGTTGCATGTTTGGGTCCGACAGACGGATCCAAACACGCATCTAAAAGTGTCTGTTCACACTGACTCAACAAGCTGTGTGAACATACCCTAACAAGTGAATAGCTGTTCCCATCACCTGTTCCAGGGAGATGGATTGCTACTAACATATGGAAATGATTTCATGATATACAAATAAGAGCGTGTCGCTAGTTTACCTACATGCCACAAATCCTATTGCTAACGGTATATATAACACGGCAATTCTCCGTAATATAAAACGTACAACTTTATTCAAACTTTATATAAAAAAAACTTGAATGTCAGGTGTAAGCGAATTTCACACCATACTTTTACTTATTCAAAAGTTCATTCACCTGGTTGTTCATTGTAGTCGCTCCTTTACACTGCGTTTAGGCATAGGAGATCCAGTCCGTATCAGACTTGTTTTTGTTCAGCGTCCATGCTGTTCATGCTGTGAGAGCCTTCCTCAACACCTCTCCTCTCAGGCAACGTTACATCTCGCGACGTTTCGGGAGCTACACGCCCCCTTTGTCAAGCATAGAGGTAACCATACAATACATCTCTTATATGTAGTTTCTACACACCTTAATCAACATTCATTTGTTAAAAACAGTGATAGTTAAAAACAAACGGTATGTTTCAATACATCAAACATATATATCATTGGCCTTTTGTTCGTTACATTCGACCACACTTAGTAACATACCTAGGTTACATCACATAGCGGCATAATTATCCAAGACTAGGATTCAGGTATAGACATTCCAGTTGCATTCTTCATTCAGGCCATTAGGTGTCAGTGTTTGCATTTTGTAGATCCAGTAAACCTCTCTTTGTAACAGTTTACATTTCAATGTGTGTGTATCTTTTGTTTCCACTTTCTCTAAAATACACCACTTTAGATCGCATACATTGTGACCAAATTCATAAAAATGTCTGGCTACAGATGTTTCACCAAACTTTCTATTTTCTGTGTCATTATCTTTTTTACCTGATTTTTCCATCCGAGTTTTAAATAATTTTATCTGTGATCTGTGCTCATTAATTCTCACTCGTGCTGGTCTAGATGTTTGGCCAATACATGCTTTCCCACACGGGCATTTGAGCATATATATGACGTTGCTGGAATTACAAGTGAAAACGTTTTTATTTATTTTTTTTTAAACCATAATTTTTATTGAGATTATAACAGTTATACAAAAAGAAAGAAATTTCCCAACGCAGGGGAAAAAGAACAGAACAAAAATTAAAACAATTGCCATGAAATACACTCAGATAAAAATTGACATTTTGTTTCTCAAGTAGAGATATAGGAGAATCGGTCTGCGGAACGAATGTTCAGCAAACGAAAACTTTACCCAAGAGCAGAAACTAACAGCTCAGTAAAGAATAGAATAATTATCAACAAAGTTAACCAATCACAAAGTACTTAGACTCAGTCCAAAATGTCCATTTATTTTTAATTCCAGCTACCAGGTGTGGAGGAATCACCAAGCAAGTTTCACATTTAAAATGGAAATTGACTCTATTGATAACTTCTGCAGTGCTAAGAATCTCTGCTGATTTCCAGTGAGCTGCTATGGTCAGTCTGGTGGCGAGCAAAGATGGTAAAGGACAGTTTGGAAAGACAAATGGTAATCATCTAAGGTCAAGTCAGTATAGCCAGTTGTGAAGAGAATGAAATGTTAAATTGGAAAAATTTCTTTAGCCATTGACTCCACCTGAGCCCACAACTTTTTAACAACAGACCATGACCACCACATATGCATAGGGGTTCCTATACTACCACAAGCTCCCCAGCAAAGTTTGAATAACCAGGGGAAATATGGGAAATAAATTTTGGGTTTGTAAGGTACCACCAAAGGTGGATTTTTTCATGATTTCCAAGTGGTTTACACACCTTGAGAACTTGACAGAGGTCACAGCTGCTAAATCCAATCCTCATTTGTATATTTTACATTTAGTTCCTTTCCCATTTAAGAAAATAGCTAGGGGATAAATTGAAACGTAATTTGATAAAAATTTGGGTTCTAGGAAATGGATAATCCTTCTCATATCTAGTAACTGTATTAAAAAAAACGGCTTAGTAGGGGACTCCACTCCCAACCCCCCCAAGTGTTGCATATCATTAAAAAACATGCCAAAACTCGAAGATATTTGTAAAATGTATTTTTGGGCAATATTGAAATTCTGAGTTAAGTCAGAAAAAGGTTTAAGTTGCTCATCAGAATAAAGAAGGTCATCGTATGAATCCCCTTAGATATCCAATCATAAAGGAGACGTGAGGGATACATAACTGAAGAATTAAAACCGGACAAAACTGTTTTTGAAATAGGATTAGATGATTCTTCACTGCATATTTGTTCCAAGATAGAAATAAGTGTTGAAGAGAGGGTGGGTCACTATTAGGGATAGTAATCCTAAAAGTAAGGCAATAAGGAGATCTCTAACCGTGTAGGGGTAGCAGGTGGCGTTTTCAAGCTGGGACCAAGTGATGTATGCTTTGGTTATTCCACAGAAAGTAGCTGGCACCAAAATAGATGCTGCATTATACAAGCAAGGTGGGCACAGACATACCCCCCTTTCCCTTGGACTGTAAATACAAATATGTCTATTACATCTAGGCCTCTTTGCCCCCCAAATAAATTTTAGTAATAAGGATTAGTAGTTTGTTTATAAGGAAGGAGGGAAACACAAAGGGCAGACATCTCCCATCCCTACAGATATTTAGGTAAAGCATCATTTTAACAACATTATCCTTGCAAACCCAGGATAAGGGAAGAAATTTAATCTATCAACTTCTGAGACTAAAGTGTCATATAAAAAGTCCAAGTTACGCTTAAATAGTTTTTTGTAATGAATAAAATATTTTTATACCAAGATAGGAAATAAAAGGGGTCAGAGCAAATAAACTGAAAGCAGGAAAGGTCTGCTAGACCTGAAGGCTGCACAGGGCAAAGGCATCAGGACGATTTAGTTAAGTTTAGTTTTTAGTATGACACTTTACTATAAGCTTCTAAAATATGTATAAATGTGGAATTGAGGAAGCAGGGTCTCGACACATAATCAAAATGTCGTCCGCATACAGACTGATTTTATGTTCGACTCCTGCGGCATCAATACTGGTAAAAGGTTAGAACTTCTGATACTTTCTGCCAGAGGCTCTATACAAAGCGGAAGATAAGGGGGGGGAAAGAGGGCAACCTTGTAAAGTACCATTAGATATGGGAAAAGGCCGGAAAGAAAACCTGAAGACAATACTGCTCGGAAGGGGAGTATAAAGAACCGTAATTGCACTGTAAATCGCACCAGAGAAGCCAAATTTTTTTCAATACCTCTTTAATATAATCCCAATTAATTCTGTCAAAGGCTTTCTCTGCATCTAAGGATATAAGGGCCGAAGGGGTTTTATTAGAATTAATGAAATGCAATAACACTAATCTCTTCAAACCCACATCTCTGGTTTGCCGACTTTCACAAAACCTACTTGACCCAAATTTTAAAATAACGATGGAGGATGTCGTTTAACCGGGAGGCAATAAGTTTAGAATAAAATTTTATTCACAATTCAACAAAGATATGGGTCTGTAGTTAGTGACTAAGTCTGAAGGTTTAACCCGGTTTTGGGATAGTGGTCCCCCGTTGCATGAAGCATTTCAGAGGGAGGAGATCCTTTATCAATTATTGATTGGAAAATGGAAACCATATGGGGAAGAAGAATGGATTTAAATAATTTGTAATACTCATTTGGAAGACATCTGGCCCGGTGCTTTGTTAAGTTTGGATGAGTTAATAGTTTTTCCTAATTCCATCATAGTTATTGGAGAATTCAGTGCATCCAGGTCTTCTTCAGTTTAAAGCGGAAGACCATCTTATTTAGAAAATTGTTAATTTGATCTGTGCTAATGGAAGGAGATTAAGGTCGTCCCTTAAATTATAAAGGGGAATGGTAAAAAAATCCGCAAAGGAATTGGAGTTAAGTTGGGGGGTCCCAAATTTTGCCCTTATCTGGAGTGGAAATATAAGGTATTTTAGAAACGGCTTTGAAGGGTCTTAACTCTGCGCGCCAACAATTTAGTAGGTCTATCTCCTTGGGATATAAAAATTCAATTTTAGTTTCGCCAATTGTGATTCATGTACTTTTAAATAAAGGCTCCGTAAAAGATTTTTTTGGGTTTAAATAAGTTCTTTTTTAACATCTAGGGTTGGGTTAGTTTTGAAATTTTTATCTAATTTCTTAATTTTGTCCAAGATCTTATTAACCTCTGATTCATGGCGTTTTTTTTTCTTTAGATGCTAACTTCATGCAGATACCTCAAAATATATGCCTTGTGGGCACACCATAAAGATTCTATGGAAGGAGCAAAGGGGAATTAATATTGAAATATTCCTGAAGGGCTCCCGATATTTCCGAAGTATTTGTGCAGATTTTAACATAAAAAATTCAATCCCCAAGGAACACTTGGAGATGTTTCATATGGTCTGATAAGGAGAGATTTTATAGGAGCGTGGTTCGGCCCAAGTGATAAGGCCTATTTCATTTGTCCCACATTCAAAAGAGCTTTTCGATCTAAGAGAAAAAAATAAATCCGCGAAGGGGTATTTTTGGAGGCGGAATAAAATGTATAGTCTAATCTCTTGGAGTGTTGGTATCTCTAAGGGTCATGTAGATTTTCTTTTGTGTATAATTTAAAAGTTCGGGATATATCTTGCAGCACCCCTAGATCTGTCAAGCAACCTATCCATAACTAGATTAAAATCCCCAACAAATGATTAAACCTCCTCTACAAATTGCCCTAGCCTTAGATATTGTGGACTTGACAATGATAACTGCCCAGTATTCGGGGCGTAAAAGGGGAAAGGATTGTGTAAGGGTATCGAATTATTTCACATTGCAGGATGTTTAATCTATGTTTTGGGTCAATAATTGAATTAAAAAAGGGTGAATGCTACCGAGTCCTTAATAAAAAAGCGATACCAGTTTTTTTTTAAAACCCTTGAGAGAGTAAATAAGAGTATGGAATTTTTTATTCTTTATCTCCCAAATCCTGAGCAGTTAAATGGGTCTCTTGAACGGAAACTATATCTGCTTTAGATTTCAAAACATCTCTCCAGAAAAGTGAGCGTTTGTACGGCGAATTAAGGGGGTTAGCATTTAAAGAGATAATTTTAAAACCATTATGAATCAAGAAGAGGACTAGCAATACGAGATACAATATGTCCCTTTCCCGAAGAAGATGTTAAATACGGGAACTACAAGTAAAAGAGATGTTTTCATGGCCAAAACAATAACAACAGTAAACCAAGTAACAGGCAAAGACATTGCAAACTAAATTATTTCCTCATGGAAATAAGTATTGGGGAAAGTTAAAGTGCAAGGCACTTACAGAATGTGAGCAAAGCCCACCTTCAAGAAGTAAACTAAGGGAGCAACAATGAAAGAGAGCATACTCAAGGAAACAGTGAAAGGCGCAATCACCAGATTCCAGGCTCAATCATCTGATTTTGTTCTAGAATATTGGTGTTTCTTGACCAGGGAGTGATCGTTCCGGTCTATCCTTTTTCTTTCGTGGGGGAAATTTGTTGGAGTGACAAGCAGGTTCCATGAATTTAATAAATCTTTTAGCATAGCAGGGAGAAGCAGACATTTGTATAATTGTCCCTGGTAACAATAAGTTCACTGGAACCCCCAGTGATATGCAATTATCATTCTCCCTGAGGATCTTGGTAAATGGTGCAAATTAATTCCTCTTTAGCATTGTCCCTGCAGAGAGGTCGGGGTAATTGAGATGTCCTTAAACCTCTCTGAAGGTCAAAACTTTTCCTGATGGCTTTTAAGGATATTTTCTTTAGTGCGAAAGAAGTGAATTTTTTGCAATGACATCCCAGGTAAAGAGGGGGAAATGTTTTTTTGGTTTAGGTAGGCGATGAATGCGTCTACTGTTAGTCTAGAGATGAACCCTTCAGGGAGAAAAATACCTTTAGATCTATTAAAAAATTGTGGGAGAGAGTCTGTTGGTACTGACCCCGGGAAATACCTCTTGCCTTATATTGTTTCTTCTGGAGCGATCTTCAAGATCTAGAACTTTGGAGGATAATTTTTTGCCCCTTCCCTCTTCAAGGGCGGCATTAGCATCGATCATTTAAATTGTGTGATTTAGCAAATTCCCCCAAATCTTATTCTCAACGTTCTGTTCTGGAAAATAAGGTTTGGGATGTCAGAGCGAAATTCACCCATCATCTTTTTTAACCCCTTAAGGACCAGCCTTTTTTTGACCTTCCTGACACAGCCCTTTTTTTGAATCGACATGTGTCAAATTATGTGAGAATAACTTTTTAACACTTTAACCTAGTCATGAGATTCAGAGATTGTTTTCTCGTGACACATTGTGCTTTAAAATAGTTAGAAATTTTTATCCATACATCCTTGTTTGTTTGTGAAAAATATCAAAATTTCATGAAAATTTGGAAAAATGTGCGATTTTTAAAGTTGCAAAATTTATGCGTGCAAGAAAGATAATTATTAAACCACAAAATAGTTTATAATTTAGCATCTACCATATGTCCACTATAGGTTTGGCATCATTTTTTAAATGTCTTTTTTTTTTTTTTACGACATTAGGGGGCTTAGAAATTTAGTAGTAATTTCCACATTTTTCAAAAAAATTTGCAATATAAATTTTTTTAGGACCACTCCAGTTCTGACGTGCTTTGAGGGGCCTGAAATGTTAGATACCTCCATAAGTGACGCCATCTGAGAAACTAGACCCCCTTAACGTATTTAAAACACTATTTAGGCAGTTTGATAACCCTTCAGATTTTCACAGAAATTAAAGCAAAGTGAGGTGAATTTAAAAAATTTTCACTTTTTTTGCAGATTTTCATATTTATCCATTTTTCACTGGAATACGGTAAATGTGACTAGGTAAATGCAACTAATATCAATTCCCCAGTCTGCCGGTTTTAGCGATATCCCATATGTGGCCCTAGGGCATTATTTGGCTCACCCATAAGCCCAGAATAGGAGGAGCCCCTACTATACTCTGGGGTCTCATTTTCAATACGATTTTTATTTAGGGTTTATTTCAGGTTTGGGGGCACTCTAAGGTGCTAAAACTTAATAAACAAACCCCCAAATAGACCACATATTGGAAACTACACCCCTTAATGAATATATCCAGGGGTGCATTGAGTATATAGACCCCACAGGTGATTCACAATTTTTTTTAGCATAAGGCTGTGAAAATTGAAAAATTGAAAAATTTTTTTTCAATAATCTGCAATTTTAGCTGAAAATGTTTCATTATACAAGGAATCCTGGAAAAAAGAACCCTAAAACTTTGTTAAAACAATTTCTTCCAAGTTCAGCAATACCCTACATGTGTGTGCAAAATGCTGTTTGGGCGCATGGCAGGGCGTATAAGGAGGGAGCGCTATTTGGCGTTTGGAACGCAGATTTTGGTGGGGCCCTGTCGCATTTGCAAAGCCCCCAAAGTAGCAGAACAGGCGAAACCTTCCAGAAGTCGCCCCATTTTAGAGTCAACACCCCTCAGGGATCTCATCTGGGGTGGTACTGTGCATTTTGGATGCACAGGTGTTCCATAGTTTTTTTTTAGCATTGGGCAATGAAAATGGGGGGAAAAACGCAGTTCGGTCATTGTTTTTGAGTTTCAATTTTACAGCATTCGCCGTGCAGTTTAAATGATGTGATAACTTAACTATCGGGTCGGAACAACTACAATGATATAGAGTTTATATAGTATTTTCTGTTTTATTACTAGTACACAGTAGAAATACGTCTATAAAAAATTGCGTTTTTGATGTTTCCATTCTGACAAACCATAACTTTTTTATTTTGCTGTTGTGCAGAGCTGTGATGGGCTTGTTTTTTGCGGGTTGAATGACGTTTTTATTGGTACCATTATGGGGTGCATATGATGCTATGTTCACTTTTATTAAGGTTTTTTTTTTAGATGTTTTGAACAAAATACAGCAATCTTGGGAGTGTTTTTTATTTTATTTTTATAGCGGTCACTGTACAGTATATATGACTGGTAGCTTACTCAGCAGGTCAATACGATTACACCCACACCCAATTTGTATATTTTTTTATGTTTTACTGCTTTTATACAATAAAAACACTTTTAATTCAACCGGAAAATACTTTTTGCATCGCCATAGTCTGAGAGCCATAACTTTTAAATTTTTCTGTGCTTGGAGCTGTGTAGGGCTTGTTTTTTGCGAGATGAGTTGACGTTTTTTTTTAGTATCATTTTTTGGGGGGACAAAGGGTTTTTGATCGCTTTTTAAACCCCTTTTTTGGAGGCCAGGGTGAAGAAAATACTGCAATCCCAGTATGTTTTTTATTTTTAACAGGGCTCACCGTGCAGTATCCGTGATAAGTTAGCTTTACTCTTTGGGGTCGCTTCGATTATGGCGGGTACCTATTTATATAGTTTTTTTATGTTGAAGCACTTTAAAAAAAAAAAGAAAAAAATTGTTTTTAGTTTGTAAAATAAAATTTATGCATCGCTATCTTCTGAGAGCTTACTTTTTATTTTTCCCTTTACAGAGCTGTATTAAGGACTTTTTTTTTGCGGGATGAACTGACATTTTAATTGAAAAACTTTGGCGTTTCTAGGAGTTTTTGATCACTTTTTATTCCATTTTATGTGCTGCGGTTGAACAATATCTTAATTCTGTGATTGTTTTTTTTTTTTTTTTTTTTTTGGCGTTCACCGAAGGGTTAATTAACATGACAGATTTTAGGCAGTCGTTCGCACGCGGCGATACCAAATATGGGTACTTTATTTATTTTTGATCTTTTTTGGGGGGATTGCCGTTTGTAAAGGGGAAAAGGCGGTGTACGTATTTTTATTTTTATTTTTCGTGTTTGTGTTTTACTTGTTTTTCACTTTTTTTTTAACTTTTTTTCACTTTTTCACATTTTTATTTTACTTTTCCCCATAGGGGAATATACAGCTGACACCCCGCGCCGATCGTGCGAACTCTGCTTTAGAGTTCGCGCGATCCTCAGGACATATCCATACGTCCAGGTGCGTGAACCCCCAAACGACCTGGACGTATGGATACGTCTAAGGTCGTTAAGGGGTTAAAGTCAGATTGTAGCAACTCCCTGAATGAGGAGAATAGACGTTGCAGGGACCTTTCAGTAACATGAGCTTGTTCCATTGGATCCTGATGGTCGAGATCTAAAAGAATCTGGGCGTGATTAAGATGGAGTAATGGAGGGATTGGGGTACGTTTATTCGATCCTTGGGAATTGGAAGATGGATTTTGAAAAAACGTAAGTTTAGTAGGTTTGTGTCTTTGTGATCTTTTAAATAGTACCGCCCATGTCGCTGTATAGGAGTCTCCAACCTTCCCCAAACTTCTTACTCCAGAAAGCACCTTATCAATTCAGCAGGAGAAATCACAGTATGTTGTAGAAATCCCTTATGAAGTTAGCTGAAAAGTCTGACACCAGCTTCAGAAATCCTAGAGCCTGTCAGTGAAGTTGTTTACAAAGACTGGCAGTAGAAGAGTAAATAATCAGCAGAGTACATGTGGTTTCCACGGCAATGGTGTGAGCAGGGAGACCATTTTATAGCCAGTCCCTGCAGATTACAACCCCAATCCTGGGATATGAGAAATAAACTGCCAGCTGAGGAGTCGTGACCAATATAACACCACAGCCCTGTTATCTCTTTCACCCAAATAATAAAAGTGGCTCTGGGGACTGAGGGAAGTCAGCCTGGGAGTTTTACAGGACCCTTGATGTGGGGTAGAGGCTGGGATATGTCGTCTCCTCTCTTTACCTTATTGCTGCTGAGAAGCAGGAGATGAGAGTCACCTCAGGGGAGAACTGAGAATCCAAGAGGCTCGACCAGGAGCAGTGCAAACTCTGACCAGGAGTGAAGTAGCTGCTGTGTAGTGAGGCAGGCAGACTCAGCTCTGCTGAAGCCAGCCGGATTCAGGCCTAAGCTTGTACCTTCTGCCAGTCATTTCGGAGTGACTGGGGACGCCGTCCTGTTGAATCGCCGGCCGGAACCAGAGCCCTGAGCAGAGCAGGTCAGAGAGTGAGGGTTTATGCAGGTAGATGACCCAGAATCACGGTGAATGCAGGTTTAGTAGAGCCGGTTTAAGCTAGTTTCCTCAGAGCTCAGAGATTATGTGACCAGCTCCATGCTGTGCCAGGCCACGCCCCAAGTGAAAACGTTTTTTATGTATATCGGATAGCCTTTCATTGGATGGGATATTTTATCCCCTTTTATTATTAGATTGCAATTTTGACATGCCAGACACCCAAATGTTCCTTTCCTCTGTGTTCCCAATATGCTTTATTCCTTTTTTGATTTATATTGTATATCTGATCTTATAAGAACATTGCTTATACTCTTTCCTTTCTGATATATGAATCTTGGAGGTTCTGTAAATAGATGTCCAAATTTCGGATCTATCTGTAATATGTGCCATGATTTTAAAATACTTTTCTTTATTATTTGGGCATGATGGTCATATGTAGTGATGCAAAGGCATTTGACACTGCACCGCATAAGAGTTTGTTGGGTAAATTAGAATCCAGTGGGTTAAGAATAACAGGTGTAATTGGATTAAAAACTGCTGTTGGTCAAAGTCAGAGAGTGGTGGTAAATGACTCCTACCCCTTGAGTGGGGCTCCAGTTGTGAGTGCTGTGCTTTCAGGGGTCAGTATTAGGTCCTCTCTTATTTAATGTATTTATTAACGATATAGTGGAAGGGATCGATAGCACGATTTTTGCAGATGACACCAAGCTATGTAAGGTAGTGCAATCTATGGAAGATGCTCATAAATTGCAAGCAGTACTGGACACACTGAGTGCTTGGGCATCCACTTGGCAAATGGGGTTCAATGTGGATAAATGTAAGGTTCTGCATCTGGGGGGAATAATCTACAGGCATCAATGTTTCTAGGGGGAGAAAAAACTTGGAGAATCGCTTATTGGAAAGATCTGGGCGTTCTTGTAGATCATAGACTACAGAACAGCATGCAATGTTCAATCAGCTGCCTCTAGAGCAAGTAAGAAAATTGGCGTGTATTAAAAGAGGATGGACTCGCCGGACAAGGATGTAATTCTACTACTGTTTCAAAGCATTGGTGCGACCTCAATTAGAATATGCTGTCCAGTTCTGGGCTCCAGTTTATAAAAAGAGATGTAAAAGGAGCTTGAGAGAGTACAAAGATGAGCAACCAAACTTATAAGGGAATGGAGCATCTTAGTTATGAGGAGAGGTTATTAGAATTGAACTTATTTAGTCTTGAGAAAAGACGGCTTCGGGGGGACATGATTCATTTATATAAATATATAAATGGTCCCTACAAAAAGTATGGGGAAAATTTTTTCAAGTGAAGCCCCCTTAAAAGACAAGGGGACATTCCCTTCCACTAGAGAAAAAAGGATTCAATCTCCAGAGGAGAAGAGCGTTCTTCACTGTAAGAACTGTGAATCTGTGGAATAGCCTGCCCGAGGGGGTGGTCACGCAGGAAAATGAGAGAGTGTCAAAAAAGGCTTAGATACCTACCTGGAACTAAAGAATATTAATGCATATGTAGCTATGTAAAATTCTGGACCTGGCTGGTGGAGGCTCGGGGGTCAGAGATACAGTCTCCTCTGGAGCAGATTGGTTCTTGCCTTGTGGGTTCCAGGGCATTAACCAGTGGTGAGGCTGGGCTTAAAGTGTCTTCTTTCAACCGTACTATGTAATTTATTCTTTGATCTTTTTGTCTATTTTTTTGATTACGTGCCTCTTCCCTAGTTAGCTTTCCTATTTCATCTCCTATCTTTTTTAATGTTGTTGTGTTATATCCTCTATCAGTGAATTTTTTAAATTAATTTTTGTTTGTTTTTCTCATAATCCTCATCTGATGTACAAATTCTCCTAATCCTCAGGAATTGTACCTTTGGGATTCCTTTTATCAAATTTGGAGCATGTTGACTTTTTGCATGTAAAAGGTTGTTCCTTTCCATCTCCTTCACATGCAAATTAGTCTTCAACCTTTGATTCTCCATATTGATATTAACATTTAAGTAATTAATTGATTTCTGATCAATAGTACTAGTGAATTTTATCAATGTGTGTACTGTATTTATAAATTCAACAAACAAATTTAGTTCTTCTAATGTGCCCGTCCATAGCAGTAGGACATCGTCCACAAATCTTAACCATGTTTTTATGTGTTTTTCCCAACTACTATGTATTATGAATTTAGTTTCCAAGTTTGCCATAAATATGTTCGCTATACTGGGAGCGGCTGGAGAGCCCATTGCAACTCCTTGCCGCTGTAAGTAAAATTCATTGCCGAATTTGAAGTAATTTTTAGTGAGAAGAATCTCCAATAACGCTGACAAAAAAGGGATCATTTGGTTGGTTAATTTATGATTTTTTTATGAGCTCTTCTCTAATTATTCCCATTCCTTCCTCATTTGGAATATTTGTATAGAGACTTTTAACATCTAGGGTACATATGTATGTCACATCCTGTATATTTAATAGATCCAGCCTTTGTTATAAATCGTTCGTGTCTCTTAGGCATCTAGGGAGGATTTTAACTATCGGTTGTAAAAAACTATCCACATATATCGCAAGAGGGTACAATATGGATGATACCGCCGAGACAATCGGTCTGCCTGGTGGTCGTTTTACATCTTTGTGGATTTTTGGAACCATATATAATACTGGTGTCCTGGGTGTATCTATCGTAAGCATTCTGTATAGTTTATCATCCATCACTCCTGATCTTACTATTTCTGTTAGATAATCATCCACCTCCTTTTTGATGCTCTCTGTCGGGTCTCTTGTGAATTTTACTTACAGCGGCAAGGAGTTGCAATGGGCTCTCCAGCCGCTCCCAGTATAGCGAACATATTTATGGCAAACGGAGAATCAAAGGTTGAAGACTACTTTGCATGTGAAGGAGATGGAAAGGAACAACCTTTTACATGCAAAAAGTCAACATGCTCCAAATTTGATAAAAGGAATCCCAAAGGGACAATTCCTGAGGATTAGGAGAATTTGTACATCAGATGAGGATTATGAGAAAAACAAACAAAAATTAATTAAAAAATTCACTGATAGAGGATATAACACAACAACATTAAAAAAGATAGGAGATGAAATAAGAAAGCTAACTAGGGAAGAGGCACGTAATCAAAAAAAAATAGACAAAAAGATCAAAGAATAAATTACATCACTACATATGACCATCATGCCCAAATAATAAAGAAAAGTATTTTAAAATCATGGCACATATTACAGATAGATCCGAAATTTGGACATCTATTTACAGAACCTCCAAGATTCATATATCAGAAAGGAAAGAGTATAAGCAATTTTCCCTTATAAGACAGATATACAATATAAATCAAAAAAGGAATAAAGCATATTGGGAACACAGAGGAAAGGAACATTTGGGTGTCTGGCATGTCAAAATTGCAATCTAATAATTAAAGGGGATAAAATATCCCATCCAATGAAAGGCTATCCGATATACATAAAAAACGTTTTCACTTGTTAATTCAAGCAACGTCAATAATATGCTTCAAATGCCACGTGTGGAGAAAGCAGTATTTGGCCCAAACATCTTAGACCAAGCACAAGAGTGAAAATTTAAAATGAGCACAGATCCCCAAATAAAATTATTTAAAACTAGGATGGAAAAAATCAGGTAAAAAAAGATAATAAACACAGAAAATAGAAAGTTTGGTGAAACATCTGTAGCCAGACATTTTTATGAATTTGGTCACAATGTATGCGATCTAAAGTGGTGTATTTTAGAGAAAGTGGAAACAAAAGATACACACACATTGAAATGTAAACTGTTACAAAGAGAGGTTTACTGGATCTACAAAATGCAAACACTGACACCTAATGGCCTGAATGAAGAATGCAACTGGAATGTCTATACCTGAATCCTAGTCTTGGATAATTATGCCGCTATGTGATGTAACCTAGGTATGTTACTAAGTGTGGTCGAATGTAACGAACCAAAAGGCCAATGATAAATATGTTTGATGAAATTGAAACATACCGTTTTTTTAACTATCACTGTTTTTTAACAAATGAAATGTTGTTTAAAGGGGTGTGTAGAAACTACAATATAAGAGATGTTTGTATGGTTACCTCTATACTTGACAAAGGGGGCGTGTAGCTCCCGAAACGTCGCGAGACGTAGCGTTGCCTGAGAGGAGAGGTGTTGAGGAAGGCTCTCACAGCATGAACAGCATGGACGCTGAACAAAAACAAGTCTGATACGGACTGGATCTCCTATGCCTAAACGCAGTGTAAAGGAGCGACTACAATGAACAACCAGGTGAATGAACTCTTGAATAAGTAAAAGAATGGTGTGAAATTCGCTTACACCTGACATTCAAGTTTTTTTTATATAAAGTTTGAATAAAGTTGTACGTTTTATATTACGGAGAATTGCCGTGTTATATATACCGTTAGCAATAGGATTTATGGCATGTTGATTAGCAGGTGGGGGCCTGCAGCTACGGTATAACCTGGGTTGTCCATTAACAAAGGTGCGTTGCTGAATGAATATATAGCTAGTTTACCTACAACATCTATTGGAAACTTCTGTTAGCTGGCACCAATATTCCATGAAAGACGTTTGCCGAGGACATTGATGTAGAATACCTACCGTAGTATTATTATTATTATTAATTTTAGAGTGCCCTCAGTTCCAGGGCGCTGTACATTCGAGGTGGTTACATAAATAACATTGGTCAAACAATTATGGTGATGATAAGTAACTAGCAACTGGTACAGAGAGATAGAGAGGGCCCTGCCCGTGAGGGCTTACAGTCTACAGAGAAGGAGGGAAGAGACAGAAGGTGAGGGGCAGACATGTTTGTGGGGTGGAGTAGTGCAACACGGTTAACGTTGGTTGTAGGCAATCCTGAAGAGGTAGGTTTTCAGGTTACGTTTGAGGCAAGTGAGAGTGGGGGAAGAGTCTGAGGTGTTGAGGCAGTGAGTTCCAGAGTGTGGGGGAAGCACGGGAGAAGTCTTGGAGACAGTTATGTGAAGAGCTGAAAAGAGGAGTGCAGAGAAGAAGGTACTGTGAGGAGCAGAGATTGTGTGAGGGGAGGTATCCAGAGATTAAGGCAGAGATGTATGGAGGGGAGAGGTTATGGAGAGTCTTGTAGGTCAAGGTTACTAACTTGAACTGGATTCGCTGGGCAATGGGTAGCTGGTGAAAGGATTGGCAGAGATGAGAGTAGCGAGGAGAGAGGTGTATCAGACGGGCAGAAGAGTTAAGGATGGTTTGGAGGGGAGCGTGGGTGCTAGACGGGAGGCCACAGAAAAAGATGCTGCAATAGTCTAGGCGGGAAATGATGAGGGCAGGACAAGGATTTTTGTGCTATCAACATTAAGGAATAACTGTTATTCGTCTCTTAAGGGCACAGAGAGAGCCCCGGTGTCATCCAACTGTGCCTGGACCACATACCAGAGCAGGAAGTAAGGGTGCAGCCCCGGCCCATCCTATTTCACTGCCCAGAATCGCCAGCCATCAGTACAGACACATACGTGCAATGCTATACAAACACACTGTATACACACATACTTCATAAACATTTACACCAAATACGCACACTATATATATATACACTCACCGGCCACTTTATTAGGTACACCTGTCCAACTGCTCGTTAACACTTAATTTCTAATCAGCCAATCACATGGCGGCAACTCAGTGCATTTAGGCATGTAGACAATGGTCAAGACAATCTCCTGCAGTTTTAAACCGAGCATCAGTATGGGGAAGAAAAGGTGATTTGAGTGCCTTTAACGTGGCATGGTTGTTGGTGCCAGAAGGGTTGGTCTGATATTTCAGAAACTGCTGATCTCCTGGGAATTTTCAAAGCACAACCATCTCTAGGGTTTACAGAGAATGGTCCGAAAAAAAGAAAAAACATCCGTGAGCGGCAGTCCTGTGGGCGGAAATGCCTTGTTGATGCCAGAGGTCAAAGGAGAATGGGCAGACCCGGTTCGAGCTGATAGAAAGGCAACAATGACTCAAGTAGCCAAACCGGTTACAACCAAGGGAGGCAGAAGAGCATCTCTGAACGCACAGTACGGCGAACTTTGAGGCAGATGGGCTACAGCAGCAGAAGACCACACCGGGTTTCCACTCCTTTCAGCTAAGAACAGGAAACTGAGGCTCCAATTGCCCAAGCTCATCGAAATTGGACAGTAGAAGATTGGAAAAACGTCGCCTGGTCTGATGAGTCTCGATTTCTGCTGCGACATTCGGAGGTAGGGTCAGAATTTGGCGTCAAACAAAATGAAAGCATGGATCCATCCTGCCTTGTATCAACGGTTCAGGCTGGTGGTGGTGGTTTCATGGTGTGGGAATATTTTTTTGCACTCTTTGGGCCCCTTGGGACCCCAAATTTAGCATCGTTGAACACCTTGTGGAATCTATGCCCCGAAAATTGAGGCAGTTCTGAAGGCAAAAGGGGGTCCAACCCGTTACTAGCATGGTGTTACCTAATAAAGTGGCCAGGGGAGTGTATAAAATAATATATATATATATATATATATATATACACATTCTATATATGGATGCACAATATATACACACTACATATGCACACCCACAATATATATGCACTATGGGCCTCGTGTATGAAAACTGTCTAGGTCTAAAACTTTCTCTGTTGCCCACAGCAACCAATCAGAGCTCCCCTTTCATTTCATACAGTGCTCTGAAAAAATGAAAGGAGAGCTCAGATTGGTTGCTATGGAGAATAAAGAAAGTCTTAGACCTAGACAGTTTTCATATGTCCTCCTATATGTACGCATAAACAATATATACACATTATATATGCAAACAAACAAATACACACGATACATGCACATACAAACATTATATACTCAAACACATACCTACACTGCATACACACTTTACATACCTTTTATAACAAACTGACCAGGGCTTCCCGATTGCTGTGCCACACTGTGTCCTCTCGATGGGCCCTATTCCCAGGGCCTTTCCTAATGCCAGGCCTCACAATGCGGCAGCCAATGATGCTGCCAAATTGTTTATGCTGCAGACTGTTCGCAGCAAATAAGAAACATTGCCTTCCGTTTCTGTTGGTCCCAATGTAATAAGTTGTAATTAATTAATGTAATTAATTGCAATTAGTAAAAAGAACAGGCCTGACAAGCAACTATACATAAGTGCCGTCCTGCACAGACTATACATAAGCGGCATCCTGCACGGACTATAAATAAGCGGCGTCCTGCACGGACTATACATAAGTGGCGTCCTGCACGGACTATACATAAGTGGCGTCCTGCACGGACTATAAATAAGCGACGTCCTGCACGGACTATAAATAAGCGGCGTCCTGCACGGACTATACATAAGTGGCGTCCTGCACGGACTATAAATAAGCGGCGTCCTGCACGGACTATACATAAGCGGCGTCCTGCACGGACTATACATAAGCGGCGTCCTGCACGGACTATACATAAGCGGCGTCCTGCACGGACTATACATAAGCGGCATCCAGCACGGACTATAAATAAGCGGCGTCCTGCACGGACTATACATAAGTGGCGTCCTGCACGGACTATACATAAGTGGCGTCCTGCACTTACTATACATAAAGTGGCGTCCTGCACATGACTATACATAAGCGGCGTCCCGCACGGACTATACATCTGTGGCTTCCTGCACGGACTATAAATAAGTGGCGTCCTGCACGGACTATACATAAGCGGCGTCCTGCACGGACTATACATAAGCGGCATCCTGCACGGACTATACATAAGCGGCGTCCTGCACGGACTATACATAAGCGGCGTCCTGCACGGACTATACATAAGTGGCGCCCTGCACGGACTATACATAAGTGGCGTCCTGCACGGACTATACATAAGGCCCTCCTGCACGGACTATACATAAGCGGCTCCTGCACGGACTATAAATAAAACGCGTCCTGCACGGAACTATACATAAGTGGCGTCCTGCACGGACTATAAATAAGCTCGTCCTGCACGGACTATAAATAAGCGGCGTCCTGCACGGACTATAATAAGCGGCGTCCTGCACGGACTTTTACATAAGCGGGTCCTGCACGGACTATACATAGCGGCGTCCTGCACGGACTATACATAACGGCGCCTGCACGGACTATACATAAGTCGGCGTCCTGCACGGACTATACATAAGCGCTCGTCCTGCACGGACTAACATAAGCGGCGCCGCACGGACTATACATAAGGGCGTCCTGCACGGACTATACATAAGTGGCGCCTGCAGACGGACTATACATAAGTGGCTCCTGCACGGACTATAAATAAGCGGCGTCCTGCACGGATATAAATAAGCGCGTCCTGCACGGACTATAAATAAGCGGCGTCCTGCACGGACTTTTACATAAGCGGCATCCTGCACGGACTATACATAAGCGGCGACCTGCACGGACTATACATAAGCGGCGTCCTGCACGGACTATACATAAGCGGCGTCCTGCACGGACTATACATAAGCGGCGCCCTGCACGGACTATACAAAAGTGGCGTCCTCCACCGACTATACATAAGTGTCGTCCTGCACGGACTATACATAAGTGGCGTCCTGCACGACTATACATAAGTGGCGTCCTGTACGGACTATACATAAGTGGCGTCCTGCACGGACTATACATAAGTGGCGTCCTGCACGGACTATACATAAGTGGTGCCCTGTACGGACTATACATAAGTGGCGCCGTGCACGGACTATACATAAGTGGCGCTGTGCACGGACTATACATAAGTGGCGCCCTGCACGGACTATACATAAGTGGCGCCCTGCACGGACTATACATAAGTGGCGCCCTGCATGGATTATGGTGCCTGGAGGAATATAGATAAGTGGCACCCTGCTTGAACAATAGATAAGTGGTGCCCTACATGGACTATGGATAAGTGGTGTCTTACCTCTGTGCTGCTTTGTCTACCTTGATGGCCCCTTCTTGGCTTCTTCTTTCCCTTGGAGTAAATCCCGGGTGGGTGATTTTTCTCTCTCATTTTTAGGAAATGCAATGCCATGGAAAGCTGTTACTGGGCTGCACAGCAGGCCCCTCCTGACACTTGGCTGGGTCTCATAATGCTAGCACCACGCCAGAGCCATTCCTGTTGATGGGTCGCGCGTTGGGCCCTTCCTCACCCCAGGGCCTCACAACGGCAGGGCCCTTCCTCACCCCAGGGCCTCACAGAGGCAGGGCTCTTCCTCACCCCAGGGCCTCACAACGGCAGGGCCCTTCCTCACAACAGGGCCTCACAACGGCAGGGCCCTTCCTCACAACAGGGCCTCTCAACGGCAGGGCCCTTCCTCACCCCAGGGCCTCTCAACGGCAGGGCCCATCCTCACCCCAGGCCCTCTCAAAGGCAGGGCCCGTCCTCTCCCCTGGGCCTCTCAACGGCAGGGCCCTTCCTCACCCCAGGGCCTCTCAACGGCAGGGCCCTTCCTCACCCCAGGGCCTCTCAACGGCAGGGCCCTTCCTCACCCCAGGGCCTCTCAACGGCAGGGCCCTTCCTCACCCCAGGGCCTCTCAAAGGCAGGGCCCTTCCTCACCCCAGGGCCTCTCAACGGCAGGGCCCTTCCTCACCCCAGGGCCTCACAATGCTAGGGCCACGGCAAGGCACTTCCTGTTACTGAGCCATACAGCAGGCCCTTCCTGTTACCGTCCCGTGCAGTCGGCCCCCTTGTTTATCACTTTGTCCCGGGCCCCGTACAGCAGTATCCCCTAGTACTGTCCTATTAGCGGCCCTGGGTATATAATAGCATATTGGGATAAAACTTCCTCCTCCCTTTACTACGTGAAGGGAATGAAGACTTTTTCTAAATATATCTGTCAATAAATTTGACTTTAGTCATGAGATAAGATAGATTTTATGAGCTCTGAGTGAACACAGGTTTCTATGGTTACCTGCATACCAGATGGATGTCTGATGTCTGATTAGCTGAGACGTCACCCCTCGGACTGAGTGAACTAATTAAATCTAACAAGATTAGCTTCACTAAAGGTAAGGTACAAGTGCTGTGAGGACTGAAAAGGATTGCTTTATCTGTAATCTTGTTAGAGATAACATCTCCTGCCCAGTAAAAGTTGAATATGTAAATCAGTGCTGTAGAACCACCCACAGCCTTAGGAGACAGAGTGAGTGCAAACTGCTTGTGAGTTAGTGAAAAAGACTAGTGAGAAAACCCCTTTATGTGTAGTAATGAGATATGAAAAAGTATTGAACATGCTTCTGAAATGTATTTAATAATTCATATAAAAGCCATTGTTGGTGATGACAAAACACATTGGGGCAAATTTATCAAGGCAGTTGCGCCAGAATTCTGGCTCAATTTGCGGCAAAAATGTCTTACAAGCTTTTAGCGACATTTACTATGTGTTTTAGACAGTTTCAGATGCTTCTGCGGCGCGTCCGACAAAGGGACGTGGCCTTGTAAAAAGGCATGGCTTCATGGGGAAAGGGCGTGGCTTAATCGCACTAAAAATGCACCAGAGTTTTGTCGCAGTTTCTGGTGTAAAAAAGTAAGCCAACTTATAGGTGGTACAAACTTAGGCTAGACAGTTCTAACCTGCACCAGATTTATCAACACTGTGATAAATGTGCCGCATTGTAAGACTGTCTAGTCTAAGTTTACGTCTAAGACACTATTGACAAATCTTCCCCATTCTATATGGAGAAACTAGTCACATCCATTCTTCCACACAAACACTCTTCAAATCCTGAAGCTTCTGTGGGCTTCTTCTATGAACTCTAAACTGTAGTTCCTTACATAGATTTTCGATTGGACTCAGGTCAGGTTATTGGTTCGGCCATTCTTGCAGCTTTATTTTCTTTCTCTGAAACCAACTGAGATTTTTCTTGGCTGTGTGTTTGGGATCAATTTCTTGCTGAAATATCCACCCTTGTTTCATCTTCATCATCCTGGTAGATGGCAGGACATATTTGTCTATTTATACTTCCTTCAATGATATGAAGTTTGCCAGTGCTGTATGCTGAAAAACAGTCCCACACCATGATGTTCCCACCTCAAAACTGTTGGTATGACGCTTTTGGGGAGTATGCATGGTCTTTTGGACTCCAAACATGGTGTGTATTATGTCATCCAAAGAGTTTAATTTTGATCTTATCTGTTACATAGTAGACAGTTACATAATTAGTACAGTTGAAAAAAAGACTTATGTCCATCAAGTTCAACCAAGGGTGGGGAAAGATGTGGAGAATGAAGGGAAGGGGATAGGGACTTTTTTTTTCTTATTCAAAAAAGTTTATTAGGAATAAGGTTGAGTACATACAGTGGGTACGGAAAGTATTCAGACTCCTTTAAATTTTTCACTCTTTGTTTCATTGCAGCCATTTGGTAAGATCAAAAAAGTTCATTTTTTTGCTTTTTGCTCATCAATGTACACTCTGCACCCCATCTTCAAAGAAAAAAACAGAAATGTAGATATTTTTCCAAATTTATTAAACAAGAAAAACTGAAATATCACATGGTCATAAGTATTCAGACCCCTTGCTGTGACACTCCTATTTAACTTTACATGCTGTTCATTTCCTTCTGATCTCCCTTGAGATGGTTTACTCATTCATTGGAGTCCAGCTGTGTTTAATTAAATCGATTGGACTTGATTTAGGAGAGGCAACAGACCTGTCTATATAAGAGCTCAAGTGCAGTGTCAAGCACATGAGAATCATGGGGGTCTAAGGAACTGCCCATTGAGCTTAGAGATAGAATTGTGGCAAGGCACAGATCTGGCCAAGGTTACAAAAGAATTTCTGCAGCACTCAAGGTTCCTAAGAGCATCCTTAAATGGACGACCCTTCCTCGACCCTAGCCATCCAGCCAAACTAAGTAATCGTGGGAGAAGAGCCTTGGTGAGAGAGGTAAAGAAGAACCCCAAGATCACTATGGCTGAGCTCCAGAGATGCAGTAGGGAGATGGGAGAAAGTTCCACAAAGACAACTATCACTGCAGTCTCCACCAGTCGGGCTTTATGGCAGAGTGCGGCCGACGGAAGCCTCTCCTCAGTGCAAGACATATGAAAGCCGCATACAATTTGCAAAAAAACACATGAAGATAAGATTCTCTGGTCTGATGAGACGAAGATTGAACTTTTTGGTGTTAATTGTAAGCGATATTTGTGGCGAAAACCTGGCACTGCTCATCACCTGCTCAATACATTCCAAACAGTGAAACATGGTGTTGGCAGCATCATGCTATGGGGTGTTTTTCAGTTGCTGGTTGCAATTGAAGGAAAGATGAATGCGGCCAAGTACAGAGATATCCTGGATGAAAACCTCTTCCAGAGTGCTCTAGACCTCAGACTGGGCCGAAGGTTCTTCTTCCAACAAGGAAACAGCGTAAGAGGGGTAGTTCAGCACTCCATAGGTAAAAAACATTAACTTTATTGTCCCATAGTAGAAAAAATAAAATCAAAGAACAAACATGGTAAGCTATTGACGCGTTTCGGGTCTACTTTGCAGAAAGGACCCTTAGTCATAACACAGCTAGCTCAAACATCCAACATGTTTATAAAGACCATTAATCATAAACAGATGAACATTAACCCTTAAGAGGTCAAAGCAAAACATATGCAGAAAACAAAAAACATATGAATTGGAAAATGAACTTATCTTAATATCCAAAGTAACAATAGAAAAAGCACACATATTATGCATGATAGAAACATCAATAAACATATAATAGATCAGATCTATAGTTTAGATCTTTTGGAAAACATGTGTTGAGTGACAGAATCCAAAAGGCTTCTCTATCTAATAAAAGCTTTCTCCAGTCTCCACCTCTGGTGGGACGATTAACCCTTTCCAGAGCTTTAACCCTTAAACTTGCTATAGAGCCAGAATGCATGTCTCGAAAATGTCGGATCTTAGACCAATGTGTCCTATGTCATAAATGTGTTCCCGTATTCTAGTAAAGAGAGCCCGGGTGGTGCACCCAATATATTGTAGAGTGCACTCTGTGCAATAGATCATGTAAATGACATATGTTGAACGTCAATTAATGAGTGTTTTAATAGGATATTGTTGTCCTGTTATACTGGAAGAAAAAAACGTACATTTATCCATGTACGGGCATAGAGTGCACCTATTCATACCACATTTATAGCAGCCCTTGAACTTCAACCAAGAGGAAGAATTTTTAGTTGGACAATACAAACTAGGTGAAAGGGAGTTACCCAAAGTGTGTGCACGTTTGGATATAAAACTGCAACCCTTCTCTAATATGTTTTTCAAGACAGGATCAGTATACAAGATAGGTATATATTTTTTAACTAAATTAACAATCTGATCGTATTGTTTGCTCTAGCTTGTACTGAAATATACATTTGTTTTAAATTTGTCCTGAGATTTTTTGACAGTTTTGTTAAGTAGATTATTGCGGTTTCTAGTATCCGCTATCCTCACAGCCCGAGTAAGGTCTTTTGGGGAATAGCCTCTCCTACTTAATCTCTCCCTAATGAGAATTTTTTCATTATTATAAGCTACATCATTATTGCATGTGTTCCTGGCTCTTACAAATTCTCCTACGGGCAGGTTCTTAATGACGTGTCTAGGATGACAGCTGGATGCATGTAGTATCGCATTCCCTGAAATCGATTTTCTATAGGTAGAAGTATGAATGCGGTTGGATTGGGAATCGACAGAAAGAAAAAGATCCAAGAAGGAAATATTGTTAGAATCACAATGAAATGTAAACTTTAAGTTATCTGAATTAGTGTTAATATGATTAACAAAAATACCGGTACGGAAGACACATCACCACCCACCATATTTCAATTAAAGTTTACAACTGATGAATCTTCCATACCAGAAGATGCGAATCCATTTAAAAGTATTGGATGTGGTATAAATGTATCTTTTCTTCCACCAAGAAAACGTAAATGTGGCAAGTGAAGGTGAGAAGATAAGCTTCCCATAGGGCAACCTTTGTTTGAAGATAAAATTGGCCACCATCTTGATTTTATTTTTTCTTGTTTTTGACTATGGACAATAAAGTCATTGTTTTTTTACATATGGAGTGCTTGAACCACCCTCTCACGTGTGTGTTTCTGGATTTGCTACTCCTGTGGCCGGGTGATTGTTCGTGCACCAAGAATCCCAGTGTTTTTTCCTATGAGGTGGATATGGTGAGCTGTTTTCCATTCTTTTTATCTTCTTCCCACACAGATTAATGGCCCTAATCTCACGCTAAAATAACAAAGCTGTGGCTTCAGAACAAACTCTTGTGCCCATTCTTGACTGGCCCAGCCAGAGCCCTGACATAAACCAACTGTGCATCTCTGTAGAGACTTTAAAATGGCTGTCCACCAATATTCACCATCTAACTGAGGGAACTGGAGAGGATCTGCAAGGAAGAATGGCAGAGGATCCCAAATCCAGGTTTGTGTGAAAAACTTGTTGCTTCATGCCAAGAAGTTCTCCATGGCTGTACTAGCTCAAAAGGGGGTGTCTACTCAATACTGAGCCAAGGGTCTGAATACTTATGACCATGTGATATTTCAGTTTTCCTTGTTTGATAAATTTGCAAAAAATATCTATATTTCTGTTTTTTTTTCCTTTCAAGATAAGGTGCAGGTACATTAATGAGCAAAAAAATTAACTTTTTGGATCTTACCAAATGGCTGCAATGAAATAAAGAGTTAAAAATTTTAAGGAGTCTGAATACTTTCCGTACCCACTGTACAATATACAAAGCAAGAATGATCGTCTGGTAGGGAAGTTGTATACACAAGTGTTATGTCCAACATATTGTTTCCTATTGAACAGATTATAAGTACAAAATACAGTAATGGTGAGTATGTGGCAAATTTGTACATGGCATGAGCTGTGTCTGATCCTGGACAAAGCTAGTAAGCGAAATTCAAGTATGTTGTGATGCAGAAAGCAGGGCTGTGGGTCAGGGCTTGTGCCCATTTTGCAGGAGTCGGAGTTATTATAAAATGGACCGACTCCCAAAATATATTATAATTAATAGGCAGTTAGTGCATGTAGTGCCAAGAGCAAGAGGAAGGAATTGGGTCTTGCTACAGCTTCTATATCTTCTGCCTCTAGGGTTGAGGACGTTTATTTGATAAGTATGCTGGATGACATGGATCAGGCAAAGTATACACAGGGAAAAGATTCGCTCCCATAGGAAACAGAGTTGACAGATGTTCGGCAAACTTTTTCACTTGATTTCAAAGAAGTAGAAGAGTTCAAAGCTGTTCATCAGGCTCTGTTGTGCCTGAGGCGATTCCTTTATACCCTGAGATTGTTAGAGATGTTGCTCATGTGGTCACCGCTTTGCCACCAACCCAAGTTAGTGTAGAAAGGCTGTTGTCTAGCCTGGAGATAATGAGATCAGATGTGAGGTCGTCTATGAAGGATATGATGGAGGCGATAACATTTCTCAGGAAAAATTCATAAACTCCACAAATGTTATTCAGGACGTTTTTGTTGAAAACTGTTTTTTCACACTTACTCCAGCGTTTTGCATATTTACAATTTATTAAAGGATACAGTAAATATATTTTACAGCGACAAGCAAAAGGGTAACAATGTTTTGAACTTTTGACATATTTCACCATCCACTATAGCTTTGAACATGAGACTCCCATCATTTCATAGACCATTATCTTGGCTCATACATAACTTTGACCTGCAACTATTTAGCATCTGCTATATTCGTGCTTGATTTTTGACATGTACTGCATTGTTATTGTTTTGGCTCCTGGTTAGTGAGGACAATCTTTTGCTTCTTTGTTACTACAAATTACAACTGTACTCACATTGCATAATAGCTTCAGTGTGTTATTAGGCTGATTCTCAAGTGAAAGGTCACTGGTTCGAGCAGCCATGAAAAAGATTTCCCAAGCAAAGAGAAGCCGCATCATCCAGCTCATCAATAGTTACTATGGGCAAAGAAAATTTCCAAACTGCATCATGTGAGGCCATGACAGCGGGAAGAATGAGATGAAGTCCATCCATCCATTCAAAAGCAGAGATGTACTTCAGGGGAAATATCAGAGGCCAACAAGTCGCTCATCACAAAGGTCGATCAGTTTCTACCGCGACAGACAGTGGAGGCGGCTCGTAGGCTCCGTAAGAGTGACATCGCAGACGTCCAGGCAAGCACTGGGCAAGACGCATTACACAGGTCTGGATTGATGGCCTGAAAAAAGGTGAAGAAGCCGCGACTTCAATCTCGTCATAAGAAGCGTCGGCAAAGAGTTTATAAAAAAGTCCGAAAAATTGAAGGTTGGAAACGGGTGATTTGGAGCGATGAGATGAAAGTCAATAGACCAGGCTCTGATGGGGACAAATGGGTTTGGAAGACTCATAGGAAAAGGGGCGACTGGAGCTAGAAATTGAAGAAACTGTCAGGTTCAGTGGAGAAAGCCTGAGGATATGGGGATGTTTCAAAGCCAAAGATGTTGGATACTTGACCTCAGGATCGATGTTGATCCTCAATGCTGAGCTTTATGTTGAGTGTTCCTACAAGATGAGTTTCTTCATACACTCAAGTACTATGGGTGATGAAAAGGACGACAATAGTGTTCCAGCAGGTACAAAGACGAAGCATTATATCAGGGTGGGTGAAGGAATGGTTGAATTGACAATGAAAGTTGAGCTGCTGTTTTTATTGGCCTCAACAGTCCAAAGACTGAACCCGATCCATACTTGTGGGTAAAAGTGAAGAAAAATCGTATTTGCACCAAGTTACAGTATGTACCAACATTCGGATGTGTATAGAAGAGACTGGGAGATCGATTTTGGGCAAGATGTGCTTGAATCTGATCCAGTGGCCATAAAGATTCAGGCAGAGCTGAAAGCCAAAGGTGGATTTGCCAAATACTAACAAAATAAAAATTAACATTTAGATTTTTAGGAGCAAAATAGTAACAATGTAGTTACATGACAAGAATCTGCAGAATTAAGCAGATACTAAATAATGCTAAATGCTAAGTCAAATTAATTTATAATATAGGGAAGATGATTGTCTATAAAATGATGGGAGTCTCAGGTTCAAAGCTGTAGTGGATGGTGAGATATGGAGCCTGAAAGTCAAAAGTTCAAAACATTGTTACCATTTTGTTTGTCAGTGTAAGTTCTACCTAAATAGCTTCATTACTGTATCATAACATGATGAAAAGCAGGATGTTACCATTTTACTACAGTAAAGTTATTTCTTAAACATCGCCATGTATGAGGGAGTCGGAGTTAGGGAAACTGAGGAGTCTTAGTCGGAGCTTTGGCTTACCGACTCCACAGCCCTGGCATAAAGATCAGAAATTGGTTTAGTGATTCCTTGGCTGGAACAAAAAGAAAATGCCAAAGCACTCCCTAACGAAGGTATTAGGCTTAAAAAAGGAATGAGTACATTGTCACCAACAAGGCGTGTCTAAAAAGAGAAGGAACATTTACAATATACAAACCTATTTAAAATAAAGAGGCACGCAACCTGACATTAATTGTAATAAGAAAAATAGTAAACCAAGAACAGAATAAAAAAGAAACAACCAGTCGGTTCACAAGCTGCACCAGGCCAAGAGGACAAACCTGTGTCTAATTGTTAAGGTCACAGGACATGTAAAGTTAGAGACTAATTTAAGAAAGTGTGTGATATAAGTCTGAATTGCAAAATGCAACCCAGTCTCTCCAAGTTTGGAGGTGTTTCCTACAGTGGTCCCAATAAACAGACCTGAATTCTTCAAGTCGCTGTATTGCGTGGATTTCCTTGAACCAATCTGAAATGGCTGGACTGGAAATGGACAGCCACAATCTGGGGATGATCATCTTGGCATCGGGTATTAGGAATGAGACCAGATGGGCTTTAAGGAGAGAGGTTGGGAGAGGGATGGAGAAGTGGCTGGGTCATTTTGGATCTTTATACCCGTGATTATACGAATAGTTTCAATCACCTTGCGCTAGAAAGGTTGCAGGATACGACAACCCCACCAAATATGGGCCATGGTACCTCTGTCCTTCCAACAGCGCCAACATATATCTGGAGTTTCTGGATAAAGAGAGTGTAAGTGTAGCGGCGACCCCCGCTTCTCGGCCCGCGGGCCGCGGGCGCACCCGTGGTCCCCCCTCCCCTCCCGGGGCCTGCCGGGTCGGAGTCATGCCGCTGGCCGCGGGTCGAGCCGGGGGTCCGCTCCTGATGGTAACTTACCCGGCGCGTTCCTGTCCCGCCCGCGTCTCCTGCGGCCAGGCTGCGGGTGCCCGTTTCCCTAGCTGCGCGCGTTCTCGTAAAATTTAAAGGGACAGTGTCCCATTAATGGTTTGTGGTGTCTGCATGACGCCTCCCCTATTTAAGGCGTCCGCTCTGCAGTCATTCCTCGCTGGATCTATGTTGGTGCCCCGAGCCATAGGAAAAAGCGTTTCCTGAATCATATTGTCGCAAACCGTGTACCAGACCCTTTGCTACGTTTCTGACTCCGATCCTACTGCCGCCTGCCCTGAACATTCTGCTGTTTCTCGACCACGAACACATTGCCGCCTGCCCTGACATTTCTGCCTGCCCACGACTACGTTTCTCGGACTACGATTCTGTACCTCGCTGAACCTCGGCCGCACCGCAAGCAAGTCTCGTAAGGGGGGAAGACCTTGTTAGCTCTCGCCGCAGCAAGTCCATCCCGCTTTGCGGCGGGCTATGGTGAAAACCGGGGCTACTTAGATTCCGTTCCTGGCGTGGACTTAGCTATCATCGCTTGCGGTGGTCCAGTTGGTCCCACTTCTCAGCCGCAGTACAGATTAGATCCTGCCATGGATCCCGCCAAGGTTGCTCTGCCATGCCTCGTGGGATCTTCTGCGACCATTGTCGCCCGACAGTCGCAGCAGATCGCGCAGCAAGCTAGCTACTGGGGGACAGCTGTCCGCCTTGATGCGCCAAACTCCTGGCCGTCACAGCAACCGCAGCAACTGGCCTCTTCGCCGGTGGCTCCTTCTACCCCGGCCATCCCGCTGGCAGCCGTGGGCCCGAACTCCGCCTCCCTCTACCGTCCAAGTTGACGGAGAGGGACTCGAAGCTTGTAAAGGTTTTTCATCACGCAGGTGCTCCCATGCACGTGGAGCTGATGGCGGCCAGTTTCCCTCTGGAGAGGTCAAGGTGGTTCGTTTTCGTGTTGAGCCAGCGGTCCGGGAAGGCCTGGCCTGGGCGACACCTCTTTGGGACCGGAGTGATCCTGTGACCGCAGACTTACAGGCCTTCCTTCCTTAGAATTCCGGCAGCGTTTTTGTTGAGGAGCCTGCACGAGCATCTTCCGCGGAGACGGCGCTACTCAATCTACGCAGGGGGACTCTCAGTAGGGGAATATTGCGGTTCAGTTCCGCACCCTTGCCTCCGAGGCTCTATTGGAATGACGCTTGCTCTCTGTGCCACATATTAAGAAGGGTCTCTCGAGCAGGAGTATAGGACGTTTTCCTAGCAGCAGAGATCTCCCTTCGTCGTTGAGTGTAGCTCATACATCTTGCCACTCGCAAGATGTGCGTTTTGTGGGAACGACAGCAGGAGCTCCGTCAGGAGCGGGACTTGGCACAACACGCCGCCTCCCTCGGTCTGGCTCCTGAGTTCAGAGATCTCCGCAACTACTCCGCCATTGTCACTTGAAAGAGCCCATGCAAGTGGAACGGGCACACCTGTCGGAGTGCCGAAGTACCGTGCAGGGTGGAGTATCTATGCCTCTATGCGCCAGACGGACCATTCCGCAGGAGTTGCCACAGCTGTTCCTCAAGCGGTCGACGGAAACGCCGCACCTAGGGGCTGTAGGAAGAGCGTCCCTAGGTGCTCAGCCCTCTTCTCCACGACTGATGTTGCCTGTGGAGGTAACGCCGGGATGATGGACTGTATCTGGGTCTCGGCCTATTTGGACTCCGGCTCCGCCTAGCGGTATTTGATTCACGCCTCACTGGTTCTCGTTTACCGTTTGCCGGTGACCGTCTAGGAAAAGCGTTGCTTCATTCTCACTCTGTCAGTGGGAAATCATCAGCGGACTCCATCCAGTTCCTCTCCCGACCCGTGACGCTCCGGGTTGGGGTCCTACACGGAAAAGGATAATTGCTTCCACGTCCTGCCCCGAGCTTCTTCGGCGATCCTGTTGGGGTGCCATGGCTGCAACGCCTTCGCCCTACACTTGACGGGATTGACAGGCGGTTGTCATTCGTGTTGGGGTGACGGAATCGCAAGGGACCTCTGTTTGGTGGCACCACGACCGGTGTCTCACACTCTCCTCCCCAGTCGTGTTCTGTCAAGCTTTCTAAACAGGGTCTGCATCGGAAGAGTAACATGGATCTTGGATGATGTATTCTCTGGAGATAGCAGGCTGAGATGTTACGCCCCAATCGGTCGTATGACTGTCCTATAGATTCCTCCCGGTTTACCAGTCCCCCACGGAGGCGGTTAGGGTCTATCCTCTCTCTGTGCCCGAGACCTGGCTATGTCGGCCTTATTTACAGGAGAACTTGGCTGAAAGTGATTTGATAAGCAAGTCTCACTCACCCGCGGTGCCGGGCTTCTTTTTCGTTCAGAAAAAGACGGTTTCTCATCGTCCCGTGCATCGATTATAGAGGACTAAAAAAGATTCACGGTGAAGAATCGCTACCTATACCTGATTTCCGAGTGATCTCTTCGACCGCCTCCGTGGAGCCAAGATCTTCACAAAATTAGATTCTGCGGGAGGCCTATAACCTTCATCAGGATCGAGAGGGTGATGAATGGAAGAAGAGCATTCAAACACACGGGACGGGCATTTTGAAATATCGCGTGATGCCCTTCGGGGCTTGTGCAATGCTCCAGCTGTATTCCAGGAGTTCGTTCAATGACGTATTTCGGACTTGCTGTACACCAGCGTCATTGTGTACCTGGATGACATTTTGATTTTTTCGCCCGACATACAGACCATCGGAGAGACAGTACGCAGGTTTCTGCGTCGTTTGCGGGACAACCAACTGTACGTAGCTTGGAGAAGTGCGCTTCCACCAGGCCAGCCTTCCCTTCCTGGGTTAACATAGTCTCGAATCAAGGCCTCTTGATGGACCCCAGCGAAACTCTCTGACTATCCATGCAGTGGCCGCGACATGCCGGGTCCCGGGCGATTCAACGGTTCCTAGGATTCGCCAATTAATACCGGCAATTCATCCCCCACTTTTCTACGTTGGTGGCTCCCATCGTGGCTCTCACAGGAAAGAACGCCAACCCTAATGTTGGTCTCCGTTCTGCGAAGTGGAGTTCTCCGGTCTGAAGGCTGCGTTCTCCTCTGCACCTATCTTGGTGCCCCAGGATCCAGAGAGACCCTTCAGCCTTGGGTTTGTATTGATGCACTTTCCGTGGGTGCAGGGGCTGTCCTGACCCAGGAAGGGCCCCCAAAGGCAAGACCGTCACATGCGGGGTTTTTTTCTTAAAACCTTCTCTTGGCAGAACGAAATTATGCCATTGGAACGTATCGGGAACTGTTCGGCATAAAATTGGCCTTGGAGGAGGTTGCGGGTGGCGACATCTGTTGTAGGAGCCCGACTTCCGTTTTGACGTCTTCACAGATCATAAAAATCTCCAGTACCTGCTGACGGGCTCAGCCTCTTAAATCCTCGACAGGCCGTGTGGTATCTTTTTTTCTCTCGTTGATTTTAAGATCATTTCCGATCGGCCCGAGAAAAATGTAAGGCGGAGCCCTCTCCGTGTTTACTCTTCTGACGTTACGGTAGGAAACCGGTGTCCCTGAGATCATAGCCACCTGAAGACTGGTCCATGTGGCTCCTGTGGATCTCCGTTAGTGTCCCTCTCGGGCAGAAACTTATGTGCGTCCCGCACTTCAGGGGAGAATTTGGGTTGGGGGCATAGTTCTCTTCTGGACCAGGCCACCCCGGAATACGGAAAATCCTTTGCCCTCTTCTCCGACATTATTGGTGGCCCCGACTCTTTTCCAAGATGTCTAGGACTTTGTTCTCTCATGTACCTCTTGTGCTCGAAACAAGGTTCCACGCCCAAGTCCCAATGGCTCACTAGTCCCTCTGCCGTTCGGTGGTTCCATGGACACACATAGGGGCATGGACTTCATCACGGACCTTCTCCTCTCGGGGAACTCGGTCATCTGGGTGGTCTGACGTTTTTCGAAGATGTCCCACTTTGTGCCGCTGCTGGTCTACCTTCTGCCTCCCAGTTGGCGGGGTCATTTTTTTCTGCACATCTTTCGCCTGCATGCTTACCAATCTCACATTGTCTTCCGATCGAGGCGTCCAATTTGTTCTAAATTTTGCCGTGCCCTTGTGTTCACGCTTGCAAATTAAACTTGAGAACTTTTTCAGCGGTTACCTCCCTCACCAATGGGCAGGTGGAGAGAGTAAACCAGATCTTAGGGGAGTATCTACGGCACTTTGTGTTCGGTCGCCAGGACGCTGGTCGAACTGCTTCATTGGGCCGGAATTCTCCTATAACCATCGGGACTCCGACTATATGGGTTTCCCCATTTTTTCCTTGTGGTCTTTTGGACGTCACCCACGCCCTCCCCTCCCCTTGGCCTCAGCCTCCGAGTTCTGGCGTGGGACAACCAGGTTCAGGATATTGGGTTAATTTCGGGTGAGAACGACAAGCGTTACTCAAGGCATCCGCCCGCATGAAAAGTCCCAGCTGACAAGAGTAGAAGGACTCCCCCACTTTCCGCCCTGGAGATAAAAGTGTGGATTCGGCCAAACAATAAGCCTCAAGGTCCCCTGTTAATAAATTGGGTCCGGTTCCTGGCGTTCGGTTCAGGTGCTTCTGGGACAGTTTGATCGGTATCCTAAAGTCTGCCTTCCTCCATCCCTCAGATCCCTAAAAAAAATGCCTTTCAAGTCTCCGCTCATTAAGCCTCTGGTTCTTGAACCGATTTCTCACAGAGGGGCCTGCCCCCGTCTCGGTCCTAGGTCCCTTGATGTTTTTGAGGTTAAAGGGACATTCTTGGACATGAAACCTCAGGGGTAAGCGTTTATTTCTGATAGAGTGGAAAGGCTTCGGCCCGTAGAGAGGTCCTGGGATACAGAGTCTAACATCCTGAATCAAGACCTGCTCCGTAAGTTCCTTCGCTAAGAAGAGGGGAGACCTAAGGGGGGGTGGGGTACGTAGCGGCGACCCACGCTTCCTCGGCGGCCGCGGGCCGCGGGCGCACCTGTGGTCCCACTCCCGGGCGACTGCGGGGTTCGGGTGCTGCCGCTGGCGGTAGGCGTCGAGCCGGGGGTCCGGTCCTTGCTGGTAACTTACCCGTGTCCGCGTTTCCTGTTCCGGGCCCCCGGGGGGCCGGGTCTCTGCCGGTCAGGTGCGGGTGCACCGTTCCCTAGCGCCGAATGTACGCGTTCTCAGTAAAATTTTAAAGGGACGTGTCCCAATAATTGGTTGTCTGCATGACGCCCTCCCCTGATTTAAGGGTCCGCTCTGCTGTCATTTCCTGGCTGGGATCTATGTTGCCCGGCCCTTAGGATTAAGCGTTCCTGAATCATTATTGTCGCCCTACCGTTGTACCCAACCCTTTGCTACGTTTCCTGACTCCGAAAACTCTGCGGCCTGCCTGACCTTCCTGCCTGTCTCGACCAATAACCATTTGCCGCCTGCCCTGACATTCTGCATGCCACTGACTACGTTTCTAGGACTACGATTCTGTACCTCGCTGCACCTCGGCGCACCGCAAGCAGAGTACGTCAGGGGGGATCGACTGGTAGCCTCCACGCCGCAAGCAAGTCCATTCCCGCTTTGCGGCGCGGCTCTGGTGAAAACGGGGGCTACTTAGATTCCGTTCCCTGGCGTGGCTTAGCTATCATCGCTTGCGGTGGTCCAGTGGATCCACTACTCAGCCGTTACAGTAAGAGAGTCGAGACCCTATACCATCTTGTTAGAATTTTGTACTTTAGTTCCTAGGCATTAGTGGATATAGAGGTTTTATGTGCTAACAGGAACCCCATGTTCCAATCATCATCGGACAGTGTTAGATTCAGTTCCTTTTCCCAGCTGTTTTGGAAAGAGAGTCTATCTGTGGATGAAACACTGGTTAATACTTATAAAGACATGAGAGTGGGTGCCCCCCAGAATGTTTTCCCAGGCAACACATTTCAAAAGGCGTGGCCAGCCTGTGGAGGCTCAGAGTCAATTTACAGGAAGAGTAGGGACTACGCAGTTGGTAGTAATTTAATCTTAAGAAGTGTGTTGTCATTGGATCGTCTATCAACTCATCATACGACTTAGGGGCATCCGAGGAGAGCACCTCCCCAAAAACAGATTATGAAGCTCTAGTGCACAGGGGCATAATTACTGGGATAGACATAGACATAGCAGCTGCACTGGGGCCCAGGCCCCAGGGCAGCAGCTGACATATCTGCTACCCCGGTAGTTCAGCTCCTGCATCCGCCAGCAGTGAACATACAAGTTCACTGCCGGCGGACACGGCGAGTCGGCGCTTTCTACTCCTGATCGCCGTTGCCCTCCTGCCCGAGGCGCTCAAAAGGCAGGATGGCGGTATTAGCAGAGCAGAGCGGCTCTGCTCTGCTAATCAGCCTGCGCCGGCCCACCGTTCTGACGTGGGCTGCGGGATGATGTAACTAACGACGGCGCGCCGAGACAGACTGCCTATGGGAGCAGAGCTGCGGCGGGAGCGAGACAGGTGAGAGTAAGTCATTTCTATTATTTTTTTTTAATATTAATGAAGCCCTCTGCCTGCCTATATATTGGCCCCCTATAGACCTGCCTGCCTATATATTGGCCACTCTACATCTGTCTGCCTAGATCTAGCCTCTATAGCCCTGCCTGCCTATATATTGGCTCACCTTTTTTAGCCGTGCGTGCTTTTTATTTATGACACCTTTGCCTTGCCTTAACTATATATATGGACCCCCCCTAGCCCTGCTGCCTATTATCTAGCCCCTTATAGCATGCCTATATATAGCCCCCAAAGCCTGCCTACCTTTAATATAGGCCCCGCCTGCCTATATATAGCCACCCAAAGCCCTGCCTTACCTATATATAGCCCTGCCTGACTATATATAGCCCCCCCAAGCCCTCGCCTCCTGCCTACTCCTATTATCAGCCTCCCCAAAGCCTGCCTGCCTTGTATAGTCTCTATAGCCTCCTGTGCCCTGTGCTATGTATATACGTGTGTGTATTTGTGTGTGTGTGTATATATATATATATATATTATATATATAGTATAATATATTATATATATATATATATATTTATATATAAATGACCTATAGCCTACACTATACCCCTGCCTTGCCTATATGTATGGCCCTATAGCCTACCTTTGGCCCTACCTGCCTATATATGGCCTATAGACTTTCCTATGCCCTTCCTGCCTATATATATGCCCCCTATAGCCTACCCTATGCCCTGCCTGCCTACATGAATGGCCCCTATATCTACCTAACCTCTGCCTACTACACTTGAATCACATATGTCTGCACAGGCTGTGTACACTAGTGTCTACCACTATATGGTCACTGTATGGTGGTTATATACAGTCTGCATAGCCTGTGTACACTAGTATATACCACTATATGGTCACCATATGGCGGTACTATTGGTCTTTGTGTATGATCGTAATAGTGTAGGGGTGTTATTCGTCACTTTGTGGGTGGTCAATTTGTGGTTGTTCTGGCGTATTAATAAAGGTCCTTATCGTAGTAGGCGTTTTTGTCATATTGGTTTTGGTATAGTGGGATTTTGTTTGGTAGCAGTATGATAGTGAGATGTATGGTGAGGTATTTGCCCCTTGTATTATCTACATTATCTAACTGCATGTCCTGGTAAATGTTCGTGGTTGAGGGGGGGTGGGCAGGTAGGGGGCCCCATCCAAAAGTTTGCTATGGGGCCCAGGCTTCTCTAGCTACGCCCCGGCTAGTGCCCAAAAGATGGGAGATGGGGATTGAAAGTTATTCAGGAACCTTCGAATTACCAAGCAGTGGGGTACAAGGACCTCCTTGAAAAAATAAGTGCATTGTGGAGGAGAAACATCTATGTACGGAGATCAAAATGCGAGCGATGAAAGGGATGGAGGAATCCCTTTTGGCAACATTGAGGGGGGGGGGGGAGGGAGCCAAGGCAAAGCTGCAGTGGGTGCAATGTAAAGTTTCGTCTCAATTTGGACCCATAATTTGGATGTAGCGTTATTGAAGTTGTCAAGTGTATGTACAGCTACAGAGGCCAGATAGTAGGCTTGAAAATCGGGTAGGAATAACTCTCCCTTCAATTTCGGGCGAGACAAGGTGGTTCTAGCTATCCTAGGGTGCCCTCATACCCAGATGAACTGGGAAGTCAGTTTCCGTAGATCGAGGAAAAAAGTTTTAGGGAGAAGGATGGCAACGACCTAAAAGAGATAAAGAAGGCGGGGTAGCACATTCATCTTGAGGATATTTATGCAACCAATCCATGAAAAGTCTTTTTTTATCCCATTTCAGGAGGTCCTGTTTAATAGTAGACAGCAAAGGAGCAAAATGTTGGTCAAAAATTTTATAAAGAGTGGTGGGAATCTGAATGCCTAAGTATTTAAAAGAGTTTGCTTCCCAGGAGAAGGGAAACGAAGTTTTAAGTTTGGACAGGCACTGCTCGTGGATATTCAAGTTTGACGGTACTCTTAGTCATGTTAATTCTGTGGTTGCTTAGTAGCCCATACTTTTCTAACAGCTTAAGGAGTGTCAACAAGGAACTTTGGGGTTCAGTGAGGTATAACAATAAGTTGTCCGCAAAAGCGGAGCACTTAATGTGCTTTTTACCAATACAAATCCCTTGAAAAAGTGGACCCGGACGGGTCGCCTGTAGTAAGTGTTCCATAACCAAGACATAGATTATAGGGGACAGAGGACAACCCTGCCTGGGGGATAGGGAATTTTTACACAACGTTTCCCCTACTGAGGTAGACTTGGAACCCATAAGGAGAGAACCAATATGCCTTAAATGAATCTCCTACGGAGGTTGAATCCTTTTTTTCTCCAGGCAAAAGAAATGTTCCCTTATCTTTTGGGGAGTTTTACATGGAAAAACATTTTTGACCATACTTTTTGTAGGGGCCATTTATATACTTATAAATTAACCCCTTAACGACCTTGGGCGTATCAGTACGTCCCAGGGCCGCTAAGGGGCTTTGCAGGGGATCGCTCCGCGACCCCCCCCTGCCCCAGCCGCCGGGGGTTAGGGCAAATCGCCGCTAACACCTGGCAGTAACAGCGCCGGTGGGTGGCTCCGCCCGCTGGCGCTGTTTTACCCATCAGGTGCCGCGGCAAAGATGGCCACGGCGTCTGAATTAACGCCGATCGATGCCGCGCACCGATCGGTGCAGTGATCGGCATAAGCGCAGCTATGCTGCGTCGATCCGATCACCGGGCATTGTGGTGGGGAGCCTTGGGAAGCAGACAGGAAGTGGGGAAACCGCCATCTTTGTACACCCTAAGGCATTGCCTATGCAATGCATTAGGTTGTTTTTTAACAATCGCGCCACCTAGTGGTCAAGTACCACAGGTGGCCTCCATGTTACAGTAAAAAAAATAAATAAATAAAGTTTTAAAGTACAAAAAAAAAAATATTAAAAGTTCAAATCACCCCCCTTTCCCCATTTTACAAATAAAATCATTAAAATAATAAAAAAGTTACACATATTTGGTATCAGAAAAAGTCAGATCTATAAAAATATAACATCATGTATCCCGTACGCTGAACACCGTAGAAGAAAAAAAATTCCAAACCCCCCAAAATTGCGTTTTTTAGTCATTTTTCGTCAACTCAAAAAATGGGAAAAAAAATTATCAAAAAGTCGCATGCATTCGAAAACTGCTAGCGATAAAAAGTACACTTCAGCCCGCAAAAAATGCCCCCTCACTGACGTCCGTAGGTGTTAGTACAAAAAGTTATTGGTCGCACAACTGGCGCCGTGGCGCAAATGTCAAAAATAGAAAATGTTTGGAATTTTTTTTTTTTGGTACCAAAACATAACGGAAACCCTACATGTTTGGTATTGCCGGATGCGTAACAACCTGAAGAATACAGATAACACATTACATTTACCGAAGATTGAACGCCGTAAAAAGCAAAAACCCCCGCAAACATGGCGAAAATACATTTTTTTCACAATTTGTCCACTTGGAATTTTTTTGCGGTTTCCAGTATATTCTATAGTATAGTGAATAACCCATTAGAAAGTACATCCTGTCCCGCAAAATAAAAGCCCTCCTGTGTCTATGTAGGTGGAAAAATAATGAAGTTATGGCTTTCAGAAGGCGAGGAGGGAAAAACGAACGTGTCACCAAAAAAAAAAACGCCTGGTCCTTAAAGGGGTTTTGCCACCATGTAATGTTGACGTGGTAACCTCCAAAATGGGTATTAATATTTAATCACTTTTCTAAATATATGTGATTAAAAAAAGTGAAAACTCTGAGAGCTACAGCATTTCTCAACCCCCCTTGGTTACCACAAAGCTTCCCCTAGTCAGGACCCAGGAGCTGAAAGGCCTTGCTTGTGTGAATCACTTCTTATCTGATGACAGGCAGAATGAATGGTCTTTTAAGGCACCGGGTAGCAATATGTTTTCTTTTATACAGAATAACTAGCTGTAGTGTTATTAGATCCCTGCTTTATCTGATGAAGAAGCTTTCAATCTGCTGTTTAGAATAGGTGTTCTCTTTTGTATACAGAATTCACAAGTTATAGTTTGATTATTTGAGTGAACATGTCACAGGATCCGTTATGCAGGCTCTGTGATCTGGCTGTGTGTGTCTCTGTGTCTTGCTGCGTGATTTGTTTACATTACATAAGCTGCTTAGCAGATAAGGTTTCTCCTGACAGTGCCATCTATGAGGCTGTGTCTTGCTGTATTGAATCCACTGTTGTACTGTTTATTAGTTCACTAAAGTTTTGAGAGGCTCCCTTTGGATTCTTCACTCCCCCTTCCCCTCTCCCTCTCTCCACTGCAGCTTAATGACTCAGCATGATTTGTTGACATCTTGCTCTCATGCTGAAGGAGGTCAGTACTTGGTCTGGTGGCAAATCCCCTTTAAGGGGTTAATCAGTTCTCCCTGTAGCCATCTTTTCTCAAGACTAAATAAGTTTAATTCTTTTAACCTCTCCTCATAACTAAGATTCTCTATTCCCTTTATTAGTTTGGTTGCTTGTTTTTGCACTTTCTCTAGTTCCATTACATCCGTGCTATAAACTGGAGGAAAAACTGAACAGCATATTTCAAGTGAGGCCGCACCAATGCTTTATACAGTCGTAATATTACATCCTTGTCCCATGAGTCCATGCCTCTTTTAATACAAGCCAATATCCTTCTGGCATTAGAGGTAGTTGATTGCATGCTGTTCTGAAATCATGATCTATAAGAATGCCCAGAACCTTCTCAGCCTGCGACACTCCCAGTTTTTCTACCTCTAGCACATATGATGCCTACAGATTATTAGTACTCAGATGCAGAACATTACATTTATCTACCCTGACCGTAATTTGCCAAGTGGATGCCCCAACACTCAGTATATCCAGGTCTAGTTGCAGTTTATGAGCATCTTCTATAGATTGCACTACACTACATAGCTTGGTATCAAATGCAAAAATGGAAACAGTGCTATTAATCCCCTCGCCTATATCATTAATAAATAAATTGACCAGAATATATTTTCCCGGTATTTCATAGAATTGTCTAAATGTTGTTGAGAAACCTTTAAAGAAGCTTGAACATGCTTTTTGTACAGCAATGAAGCCTTATGTGGTGAATGTGCATACAGGCCATGAAGATTGAATGTATTACTTATTGTTTTCTTTGAAACAATTGTACCTGCTGATTCTAGGTCTTTCTGTAGCTCTCTGCAGGTGGTCCTTGGCTCTTCTCATAATTCTTTTCACTCCTGTGTCTGAAATCTTGCAGGAAGCACCTGGTAATGGCCTGTTTACGGTGAAATGATGATCTTTCCACTTCCGGATTATGGCCTCCAGCAGTGCTCACTGAAACCTTCAGTAATTTGTAAAGTGCTGCGGAATATGTTGGCGCTATATAAATAAAGATTATTATTAGTAGTAGTTAAGAAATTCTTCTGTAACCAATGCAGTTAGTATGTTTTGCAACAATAAGGTTGTGAAGGTCTTGAGACAGATCACTAGTTTTACCCATCATGAGATGTTTCTTTTGTGCCACCTTAGTAATGACTCTTATTTTTTCTTTTTGTAGGCCATCTGTTGAATAAACTGATATTATTTTTCAGTAAGTGGCAGGATTGCTTTACAATTACGTATAGATTTCAGTTTGTCATAATTTTCCATTACTTTTTGTACTTCTCGTTCTTCATGTGTCAGAACTTTTTCCTGTGTAATTTATTATTACACATAACATAATTTGTGAACATCTATGATTTGATTATTTTGCCTGCGTGGATTGGACGGGTTGTTAGCATCATCTGGTGAGACTTTCATGTCAATAACACCTTTAGAAATATATTTACTGACTTCCAGGGGGGGGGGGATGTCTAGTACCGCCGAATTTTAGAGCTGCTCCTGCTCGAGCCCAGCGAAATCCGCAAATATCTGCCCCATCCTGTGAAAACTGAGGCCGAAACACCTACTATCTGCTACTGCAGGACTTGGAGCGGGAGGAGGCAGCAATATCTGGACGCCTGGTGTCCACAAGCAGTAGAACGTACTGCACACGCAGGAAGGCCCCAAGACCAGGCCGCCAACCAGCACGAGTCGTGAGTGGCACCAGACCGGAGGCTCAACGGTCACATCAGGACTTACCGAACACTCCGCGGAGAGCACCATCGTTTGGATCCCAGGTCAGCCGCATTACAAGCACAGAACCCCCTTGCTAATTGTCCAGCGCACCTCCCCGCCTTTTGAAGATAGTGGGCGCCATCTTGGGCGACGTGCGAGGCCCTCGGAGGGCCGGACAAAGGACAGTGAGACACTCGCGGTGCAGAGGCGCGGACGAGGGAGAACCCCCGCGCGATTCAGCCACCGCCGGGACTGCCATACCGGTGTATAGCTTTGGAGGAGCAGGGAACAGAGCTGCGCAGACCGCGCGTCAGAACCCCTGGCCGGAGCCGAAGGTGAGACGCGGCACGGGACATACTGCGCCCTTGGGCAGAACTGTAACCCGGGGCGAGAGAGCTAACACAAGGCGGTTCATAGGCACGCTGCAATTGTGAGCCTGGTAACTTAGGCAAGTCAGTGCTGACCAGAGAACGGGGGAGAGTTATTGCCTCTTTGGGGCTCTAAAAGGCCCAAAACACTTGTCACTGTCACAGATTAGCTCCCTCCCTGCGCTCGGACATAGTAGTGACAATGGCACACGGCGAGTAGCAGTAGCAGGCCCCCGTTGTTTCAGTCACACAGGACTCTTTAATAAATCTATACTGCTGCTAGCTTCAATTGCTTCATAATTATACATTGCCGGCACTGTGGGGAAAGCTGCAGGCGATCATCTGCCAAGACCCCTCCCTGCACTCCGTGCTTGATCCTAGGACCTTACCTTAATAGTTCTAGGGTCGGGATACTTGTACTTGCCTCAATTCAAACTTATTTAGTATCCTTTGCTGCCCCCAAGAGGCCACCTGGGGTAATTGATTCCTGAAGTGAAAATCCTATATCCTTCCAGTTTTGACACCTGGACACTAGGTACCTCACAATTACAGATGTTTCTCATATTTTGAAATGTAAAAATTAAAACAGGAGAGGCAACCCCTCAAGACACTTATGAAGTGACAACTTCACTGTTAAACCCCCCCCCCCACACACACACACACACGGAGACCCTGTACACCACTGCTCAGATCTATAGTGCACCACAAGTCGCCTGATCTTCGCCTATAAAGTATGGACAAATTTGTACAACTATCTAAAACCAATAGGCGTACAAGATCAAAATCCACGGCTGCGAATCGAGCTGCGACTACTTCCTCTCTGAAACATTCACAGCCGACCCCAGACGTAAACAGAGCGCAAACAAAGACATCTAAACAAGAGGCACAAATGTCAACGACAGCACCTAAGCAAGCTCCCAAGTCTTCACCTAAATCTCCACTCAGCGGACTCCCTTCATCACCAGGCGGTACACACCAGGCCATGTCGGTGGCACAAGAGGTCTCCAATCTCATTTTACCAGCTTTAGACAAGAGGCTAGATATCATCCAGGCATCAATTAATGCCGCCTTAGCCCGGATTACCAGTAACTCGCAACGCATCATTGAGCTGGAAGCCCGCACGGTGTCCATAGAGGAAAGTACAACAAGAATTGAGGAGGTCTCGGCTTCAAATCAGTCACAACTGGAGAGCCTGCAAAACAAAATTGATGACTTAGAGAATCGTGAGAGGCGCAATAATTTAAGGTTTATAGGCATTCCAGAGGACATTGCAGCAGACACGTTAGCCTCTTATTTGACCAACGATTTGGCCATAGCTCTGGGCCTGGACACACCTAGAGACCCGCTAACAATAGAGAGAGTTCATGGGTGCGGCACGGGAGCAAAGAGGCAGACCGAGACCTGTTATCGCGACATTTCAGAACTAGGCGATCAAAGAAAAATTCCTTAGAGCGTATTGACAAAGCAGGGATCTCCGAGTGGGGGAGGACAGGATACTAATATTTCAGGACTTTTCCATGCAGTTCACCCAAAAAAGAAAAGCATTCCACCTGGTCTGCAAACACCTTCAGTTGCTGTACCCTGCAAAGCTCAGAGTGATAGAAAATGGTCAGATTTCCATTTACGAGACAGCCGGAGGAGGCGACCAGGAGGTTCTTGCCACACGCTCCTGATTAAAGAGCGCTGGACGCTCCATCCTCTGACAGGGTGAACCCTGTTTGATACAGGGGACTGGGGGAAATGGGAAAAATGGCTCTGGACTTTTTTCTTAGTCGGGCCTCTGGGCTCATATTACCTCCAACCCCTATCAGAGGGATTGCTGATATTGCGCATACATATTGGAAAATTACCACCCCTAGCGGGTAGATCGGGGGTCTGGCTGTCGGAAGGGTGGGGGGAAACCCTTTCCTTCACTTTTTAACCCTCCCTCGCATACACCTCCGACACCCGGCAGATAACATAACTTGAGGTGGAATATATAGTCATGCTTTATTGGATGCGGGATGTGCTCCCTGTGTTTGTGCCTTTTGACATGACTATTGATGCACAATTGGGTCAAAAACTTAGGCCGATTATAGGCCAAAGGTTCTCATGGTTTTTCTGACTCACATGAAGCGTTTGAAAGCAGACGTGTTCTTTTTGCAGGAAATGCACTGGCAAAAGGATACATTGTTTCCAGTACTAGCTCCATGGCTAAACCCACCGGTCCTGGCTAATTACATATCCAAATCTAGAGGTATAGCGATTTATTTTAAAAGAGGGTTGGTCCAGTCCATAGATGAGCAATATGCAGATCTGTAGGGTAGGTTCATATATATGAAGGTGAGAATAGCCAACAACAACTATATGTTACTAAATGTCTATGCCCCGTGGGTTGGAAACAGAGAATTTTTTGTTGATATAATCACTTTTCTTCATACTCGAACATTCTCTAATCTTATTCTAATGGGCGATTTTAACGCTGTACTCAACCCCCAGCTAGATAGATCTCAGAGTTCTCTTGCAGGTCCGGTGGACAACTCCCCTCTAGAAAATTTGATGACTAAACTTGATGTCTTTGATTATTGGAGAGCAGTGAACACAACATCGAGATCCTACACTTTCTATTTGTCTGTACATGGATCGTTTTCGCGCATAGATTTGGTGCTGCTGTCCTCCTCTCTATATTACGCCATTCAGGAGGCTGACATACTCCCTATCGCGATTTCTGACCACGCTCCCATAATGGTTTCGTTAGGAGGTAGATCTTTCCTTCCTAAGTCCTATGGTTGGAGATTCCCGGGGTACTTTAGTCAATCAGATGACTTCAAGGAATTTCTCCGGGTGCATTGGCTGCAGTTCCTGAAAGACAATGCGGACCACGCACAAGACGCACCTCTGCTGTGGCTAACAGCGAAGGCTGTCATGCGAGGTCACATCATAAGTTATGTAAGCATGAGACGCACAGCTCAAAACAAAAAATGTCAGGAGCTGCATTCAAACCTTCGCCACCTCCAAAACAAATTCTCCTTAGATCCCTCAATAGACAAACATTTTTAACGGCACAACAACTGCTTCATACTTTTCTCCAAGGGGAAGCCAAAGCCCACCTAAGGTTGCAGCAAAACAAATTCTATGGATGGGGAAACAGAACAGGAGCGCTCTTGGCAAACACCACAAAACTCTGGCATGCAAGGCCCCCCATAACGGCAATAAAATCTCTCTCTACAGGAAAACTACTTACAAACCCCCGAGATATAGAAAAAGAATTCATGGATTTCTATGAATCACTCTATAGTGCTGATCCTTACGACACCCAGAAGGCGTCATCCTTCCTAGATTCCTTCTTCATTGTCTCTGCCGGGTATCACAGAGGAACAGAAGATGCAGTTAGAGGCTGAAATTATGGAGGGAGAGGTGCGCATGGTGGTCGCGCGGCTGCCGAACGGGAAATCCCCAGGACCGGACGGATACTCGGAAAGAGTTTTTTAAATCCATAGTTGCGGAAATTGCCCCCGTCTCACAAATTTATACAATAACTATACTACTTTTAAAGCCCCAGAGAGATCCAACCCTAATATCACAATATCCCTAATAAACCATTACTACAAAATCCTGGCCATTAGATGACAAAATATTCTACCTCAAATTGTTCACCCCTCGCAACATGGGTTTATCGCCAACAGGCACTCCACAAAACATGTGAGAACAGCGCTGGCAGCCATAACGCAAGCCCGGGAGGCTGGGCAGCCTATGTCCATGCTCCTTAGCCTTGATGCCGAAAAGGCATTCGACAAAGTGTCCTGGCCTTTTCTAAATGCCACTTTAGCATGTAGAGACTTTGGGGGCCCCTTCTCCAGCTTCGTAGACCACCTGCAATCTAGCTCCACTACTTCTCTACTCATTAACAACAAGTCTTCACCAGCTAAGGGGAGCTAAGCAGGGGTGCCCACTATCACCTTTATTTTTTAATTTATCCATTGACCCCTTACTATATCATATTTCCCAATCTCCTCTCTACCAAGGTATCTCTTTTCCCTATCGAGAAATAAAGGTCACGGCCTATGCTGATGATCTCCTCCTAATGATAGCCAACCCAAAACAGATGTTGACCCCAATACTTGAATACAGGGGTGCCCTGTCGGGATATACCATCAACGTTGATGAGTGTGAGGGTATGCTCTTGCAAGGCCCAGCGGTTCCCGTATGGTCCACATCACACACAATTCGGTGGTGTAAGAACGCAATTAAGTATTTGGGGGTATGGCTAACTAGAAATCCAGAAAGCCTGTATAGGAAAAACATGCATGTATATTTGGAAAAGCTCTCGGACACCATGAAGAGGTGGTCCAAACTTCCATTATCTTTTTCAGGGAGATGTAACCCTATTAAAATGATGCAGTTTCCCCGTTTACTTTACCTCTTCCACATGCTCCCTATCTACCTACGCCCTGGGGAGGAAAAAATTATATATGCACAATACAGGACATTCATTTGGGGCAATAAGAAAGCACGTATTCCTCTGTTCCTCTTGCACCAACGCAAACTCAACGGGGGTTTGGGATTCCCCAATATACGCCTATATAACCTTGCTGCTCTGGGTCGGTTCTTGGCCAATTGGGCGCAGTCCACAAGTGTTTTTACAGATAGCGTGCTGGATCAATGGAATCTTCCACATATTTCCCTCCTCAACTTTGTGCACTTACCCTTTGACAAGATACCACCGATGACAAAAACGAACCATATGTTCATGCCTATTTGGCGGGCATGGCGAAAAATCCGACATATGAAGAACTTAAACCCAGATCATTCCCCACATCTATTTTTATTGTCGAATCCGGACTTCCAAGAGGTTAAGCCGCATAATACTTTAAAAATTTGGTATGCATTAGGCCTGCAACAGCTTAAACACTTTATACACCCAGACACTAAAAAGCCATACTCTCTCCTGGACTTACAGCAAAAGTACTCAACACCCCCAATTCCTTTTTTTAATTATATACAGGCGGTGAGTTATATCACCAAAGTGACGCAATACATTAGACCGGATGAATGGGATATGGTCTTTGATCGTACGCTTCTATACCCGCACTCAAGAAGAGCACACCTATCGACTATATATCAATACCTTCTCGATGATGTTGATTATGATCAGTCAGAGCTCAGCCTGAAAAAGTGGCAGACTAGAGATGCCTCTCTGATGGCATCAGTGATATTGGCGGCGTTATAGGATGCATACAAATACTTGCCAGTCGCTAGGAGATGTTGGTAAAAATAATACATAATGCCTATCTCACCTTTAAAGAGAACCTGTCACATAGTTTTTGCCTCTCTGGCTGAGGGCAGCACAAGCTAGTGTCAGACCTGCTGTTTCCAGCGCTGTGTCCCTTATTCTGTAAGATGCTGTAGTTTTCGTGTTTTTAATGCTCAAATCTGCAGTTTTCAGCCAGAAGAGTCATTCGAAGAGTCCTTCAAAGAGTCAGTTTTTTTCAAAACTTGCCCATATAAGGCTAGCCCCGCCCACCTCAACTTACAAACCTATTACTTTGAATAGGTAGAAACATGTGAATAACTGTCAGTGGGCGGGGCTAGCCTTTGGTGGGAGGAGCTAACACCTGCTCATGAATAAGATTTGAGGATTAAATACGCTAAAACTACAGCAGCTTACAGAATAAGGGACACAGCGCTGGAAACTGAAGGTCTGACACTAACCTGTGCTGTCCTCAGCAAGGGGGGGCATAACCTATGTGACAGGTTCCCTTTAAGGGGACACCGCATAATGGGAACAAGTAATGACTTATGCAAAAAAACTCTGGACCTCTCTTTCACACCATATTCCTTGTGGGCAATATTTGGCTTTATAGGTCGGGAAATGCAAAAACTGTCCAGACAAGATGGGAGATTGCTGCATGTAGTAGCAGCAGCTGCCCGCAAGGCAATTTTACAGGTATGACTACAGCCCAGGGGCCCGACATTTAATCTATTCTGGGAAAAACTCAATTATTTGATGCAGATGGACTTGGTGGAAGCTACTTTACATAAGGAGACTAGGGTGAGGAACTTCTTTTCCCTGTGGGGCAATTTCATAAATACACTGCCAGAGGAAATTAGGCAAAGAGTGAAAACGTGCTTTGAAATGACCTCATGGTATCAGGGAAGACAAATGTCGGGAGAACAGCCAGTGCTAGGATGAATAAAAAGTAAAGCACGAGAGGACAGACCAAAATATATAGGGACATATTACCTCAAGTCTACTGTATGAGTATCAGGGAAGCCGGAGCTTCTTTCTGGGAATGGGGTGGGACAGTCTCTCCTGTTGTATCCACTGGGGGGGGGGAGGTTGCTCATGAATGGGCTCCCAATCGTTGGGAAAGAGACGACATCCTTATGGCAGTAAGATTTGGTTAAGGTTGATTTCATTTTATTTTATGTACAAGATGTGATAACGCCAACTTTCATAAGGTAACCATACTAACGTATGTACGTAATGATAAGTGGTTTCTAATTGTTGTGATGGAGAAAAAAAGGAAAAAAGTGTCTTCAAATAACAAACGAATGTTAAATTGTATCATTATACTACCAAGTTGTAAGAGTGTTACTGTGTTTCGTCTGTAATAACTGTATAACAATTGAAGATATTTAATAAAAACAAAGTTTAACTATATATATATATTGTGGGAAATCAGCTCAAATGGAGGCAGTCCTTAAACGTGCAACACTGCAGGATTTATTTTCAACAGTCACAAAGTCCAGAAACATAAATAGCAGGGCTTGCTTGGAGCCAAAACAACCATAACTTATAGTCCGTGTTATCGGTCACGTTACCGTACAGCGGTTCCCGGGGTTAATAAATCGTGTGCAGGTCTCTGCAGTACTCTCAGGGTTGCACGGTCCAGCTCTGGCTCTCTCACTACTGCTCACTCCACTGAGCAGTGTTTGACCGTAATGGAACCACACCCCCTCTCACCTGAGCCTGCTGGCCTTATATAGGGCTGGTAAGCCCAGGACTGGATGTGGGAGCAGCCCGTCCCACCCAACTCTACAGACTGCTCCAATAAAGCCCGACCCGGATCACGGCATTACTGCTATACTAAACAATACAAACCCGTGTCAGTGTCCTATTGCCGCTGACACCAGAATAACAGGGCTTTATTTCACCGATCTTTGGCAGATCGGTGACTCATATGGACAATCAATAACAGCACCTTGTGCCTTCCTACATACCCCCCCCCTCTGCCCAAAGCCGGGGACTGGGCACCTTCAGCCATCATGCTATGTACCCTAGATAGGGCATCTGCGTTACCTTGCAGCTTACCGGGCCTGTGCTCTACCGAAAAATTAAAATCTTGCAGGGCCAGAAACCAACGGGTGACCCTGGCATTTCAAAGGGGCATGATCCGTCACCAGCCTAAATTTCCGTCCCAGAAGGTAATACTGGAGAGAATAGAGCGCCCATTTAATAGCCAAGCATTCCCTCTAGATTAGTGCATAATTACGCTCTGCATGGGACAGCTTCCTCCTGAGAAAACACACGGATGCTCCTCCCCATTGACAACCTGGGACATTACGGCTCCTAGTCCGACCTCTGAGGCATCCGTTTGCACCACAAATTCCGTGAGAAATCCGGGGCAACTAAAACCGGCTGTCTACACCGGGCTACTTTCACGTTTTGGAAGGCCTCTTCAGCCTCTGGGGATCATTTGACCCTGGCGGACTTAGTCCCCTTTGTCAGTCCGTCAAGGGTGCTGCCCTCTCGGCAAACTTGGGGATAACCGCCGATAATACCCACGATTCCCAGAAACGCTCTCACCTGTTTCTTATTAAGCGGACGGGGGCAGTTCTGGATGGCTTCAATCTTAGTTACCTGGGGTTTTATCACTCCTCTTCCCACGATATACCCCAAGTATCGGGCCTCTTCCATCCCTATGGCGCACTTACTGGGATTGATGGTAAAACCCCCTATCCTTATCGCATCCTGGACCTTGTCAAGGTGACTCTCCCAATCGCGGCTGAAAATCACGATATCATCGAAGTACGCTGACACATATGCCCTGTGGGGACCTAAGATCCTGTCCATGGCCCTCTGGAAAGTGGCGGGGGCCCCTTGCAACCCAAACGGCATTCTTACATATTGGAAGGACCCTTCCGGTGTGGAAAATGCCGTCTTTTCCTGGGCTTTCTTGGCTAGGGGAATCTGCCAATACCCCTTGGAAAGGTTAAGGGTGGTGATATATCGGGCTGGCCCTAGCCTCTCAATAAGCTCATCCACCCGGGGCATAGGGTATGCATCCACCTTTGACACTTCATTGAGCTTGCGGTAATCATTACAGAACCGCCACTCACCGTTGGGCTTTGGGACTAACACGATGGGGCTGGACCATCCGCTTTTCGACTCCTCTATCACTCCTAATCTTAACATCCTCTGTACCTCCTTTGCGACTATCTGTCTTCGGGCCTCGGGAATCCTATAGGGTTTTAAGCTTACCCTCACCTGAGGCTCGGTCACGATCTCGTGTTCCACAACAGAGGTTAGTCCTGGGGCCTCTGTGAACAAGTCCCTATTCTTTTGTAACAGCTGCCTGCACTGTTGGGTTTGAGAAGGGGACAGGGTCTCGGCGATCTTTACCTCCTCAATTGCAGACTCTGGTTGGGTCCACAAGCAAGAAGCCTCCGGGGGGTCCCTATCTTTCCAAGGCTTGAGCAAGTTAATGTGATATATTTGATAGGGCTTCCTTCTACCGGGCTGGTGGACCCTATAGTTGACGTCCCCCACCTTCTCAACTACCTCGTAGGGACCCTGCCATTTTGCCAGGAACTTGCTCTCCACCGTGGGCACTAAGACCAGGACCCGATCCCCAGGACTAAACTGCCTCACCCGGGCTGACCTGTTATAGACTCTCGCTTGTGCTTCCTGCGCCTGTAAGAGATGCTCCTTAACAATTGGGAGTACCTGAGCAATTCGCTGCTGTAATTGTGTCACATGCTCAACGACACTTTTATAGGGTGTGACTTCACTCTCCCAGCTCTCTTTGGCAATATCCAATAGACCCCTCGGATGTCTGCCATAAAGTAATTCAAAAGGGGAGAACCCTGTGGATGCTTGTGGAACCTGTCTAATAGAAAACAACAGATAAGGTAAAAGGTAGTCCCAATCTCGGCCATCATTCTCGACTACCTTCTTCAACATGGCCTTTAAGGTCTTGTTGAAACGTTCCACTAAGCCATCTGTCTGGGGGTGATAAACAGAGGTGCGTAATTGGGTCACCTTCAGAACCTTACAAAGATCCCGCATAACTTTTGACATAAACGGGGTACCTTGATCCGTCAGGATTTCCTTTGGTAGTCCCGTTCTGGAAAATATGTGCCACAACTCCCTAGCAATCACCTTGGAGGAAGCATTTCTTAGGGGCAAAGCTTCAGGGTACCTGGGGGCATATAATCCATGACGACCAGAATATACTGGTGTCCCCTAGCCGATTTTACCAGGGGTCCCACTAAATCCATGGCGATCCTCTCAAAAGGAGTTTCAATAATAGGCAAGGGTATGAGTTGGCTACGGAAACTGGCGACCGGGGAGTTATCTGGCACTGGGACAGGACTGGCAATAATCACGGATTTCACGGTAGCACCCTAGCCAGCAAAATCTGGGTATAATTCTTTCTACAGTCTTGTCTGCCCCAAAGTGCCCACCCCCTCCCAACACATGACCGTGGGCCAGATCCATTACCATACGTCGATATGGTTTTGGAACCAAAAGCTGTTCCACGACTTCCTCGCGGATTTTGGTAATGCGATACAACAGGTTTCCATTTACAGCAAAGTGGGGAAACCTCTCCTCTGCCCCTGGCTCTTGAGGAACCCATCAAGCACTACACACTATTGAACGCCCTCTTAGGTCTCGTCCTGCAGTTGAGCTGTCCCAAAGTTTCCCCGGGAGACCCTAGGTCGGGAACGGTCTCGTCAGGGGTTGGCTCCTCCTCGTCACCTACCATGACCGAGAATGGGAACTCGGGGCCACTTTGGGTCAGGGCTCTCAGGGCTGTCGGGGGCTTCCCTTGGATGGTACTTTTCCACAGTCCCCAAAAGAGAGGGCAGTCCCGACCTGTTATCACTTCATGTAGTAACCCCTGTACAATGCCTACATGGTGTGACACTGTAACCTTAGTGGAGTTTAACCTGACTTGGGCCACTGGGTACACTTTGGTATCTCCATGTATACATGTGACCCCCAAGGTTTTCCCTGGGACCAACACATGCGGGACACGGGCCGTCAGGAGCGTGACCAAACTTCCCGAGTCCAACAGTCCCATGAGAGGGCTGTCATTCACCCTGATGGGACAGAGTGGAAGTCCCTTGGTAGTGTCCAACCCGGCTGTGCATGCCGGAAGCGCCAACAGAGACGTACGCCGCCCAACGGAACAGTCCATCGGTTCCGAGCCGAGGGGGCACCGGGCCGCCACATGCCCCACAGCCTGCATCTCCAGCAGATAATGTCCCGGACAGGGGGTCGGACGTCTGCTCTGGTAGGGCCATGGCCTTGTGACTGGCGTCTCTAGGGAGCTTAGTACCCCTCTTTGGCTTCCTGAGTCAGTCTGGGTCTGCCAGTAGGGAGAGGCAAAGGGTCCTGGATCAGCCAGGGAATTCTCCATGCCTGATATCTCTCCACTAAGCCGATCAAGGCATCCGCCATCTGGGGATTCCCTTGCGCCACCCAGCATTGCACTGGTTTGGGAAGAGCGTGAACAAAGCGGTCCATCATGACCCTCTCTACCATCTGGGCTGGGGAACACACCTCCGGTTGCAGCCATTTCTGGACGAGGTGCAGGAGATAAAACATTTGGGACCTTGGGGGCCGGTCCCTCCTGTATCCCCAGTGATGTACCCTTTGTGCCCGGACTGTGACCGTCACACCCAGGCGTGCCAGAATCTCCGACTTGAGTCGAGGGTATTCCCTGGCATCCTGCAGTGTTGCACGTTTAAGGACTGCCTCCGTTTGAGCTGTTTTCCCACAATTGGTGTCTCGGATGCGGGCAACATCCTCCACCAATTGTGGGAAATCAGCTCAAACGGAGGCAGTCCTTAAACGTGCAACACTGCAGGATTTATTTACAACAGTCACAAAGTCCAGAAACATAAATAGCAGGGCTTGCTTCAGCCAAAACAAACATAACTTATAGTCCGTGTTATCGGTCACGTTACCGTACAGCGGTTCCCGGGGGTTAATAAACCCATGTGCAGGTCTCTGCAGTACTCTCAGGGTTGCACGGTCCAGCTCTGGCTCTCTCACTACTGCTCACTCCACTGAGCAGTGTTTGACCGGAATGGAACCACACCCCCTCTCACTTGAGCCTGCTAGCCTTATATAGGGCTGGTAAGCCCAGGACTGGATGTGGGAGCAGCCCGTCCCACCCAACTCTACAGACTGCTCCAATAAAGCCCGACCCGGATCACGGCATTACTGCCATACTAAACAAGACAAACCCGTGTCAGTGGCCTATTGCCGCTGACACCAGAATAACAGGGCTTTATTTCACCGATTTTTTGCAGATCGGTGACACATAACGTCCATCAATAACAGCACCTTGTGCTTTCCTACAATATATATATAAATATTTACTTTATTTTTATATATATATTTACTTAGAAAATTGGTGACTTGATTGATACTTATTTCACCCACTGTATAAAGGTATGGCTCCCATAAAACATAACCTTTAGTTTTATAATTTAAAATGTATACCTCATAAGCCAAGGGTTTGTACTCAACAATACCTACTTACACAAAAGTGTAAAAAAACCCTTCCCAATACCCCCTAATGTGAAAAAAGCTCCTGGTCCGGGTGTATGTGTTTGCGGATCTTATTTTTTGGGGGGGGAAAAGGGTTTAAATTTTACAAAAAAGGTACTGTAGTTTAAAATTTCCTGCACTCACCCTTTTTGTTTTCCTGATTTTGCTTTGAGAGGAGAAAGTTTGCCCGAAAGGGGAAAGCCCGAACATCTATTTTAAACCCCCTTTAAAGGACCCACCCCTTTTTTGGGGGGTTTCCTTTCCGGGGGGGGGGCGGGGGGGGGGGGGGGGAAACCGGGGGGGGGGGGGGGGGGGGGGGGGGGGGGGGGGGCCCTTAAATTTTTGGGTGGGGGTGGGGGGGGGGGTGGGGGGGGGGGGGGGGGGGGGGGGGGGGAAAAACTTTTGAAAAAAGTTTTGTGAATTTTTTTGTGAGAAAAACTTTTTGCCCTTTTTTAAACCTTTTTAAATGTATTCAAAAAATTTTTTCCCTTCGGGGGAAAACTTTGCTTTTAAGTTAGAAAGGGAAATTTTTTTAATCCATAAAAACCCCTTTTTTGTTTGTGAAAAAATCAAAATTTCATGAAAATTTGGAAAAATTTCCCCAATTTTAAAAATTTCCAAAATTTCTGCGTGCAAAGAGAAAAATTTTTTTCCCCACAAAATAGTTTATAACTAGCATCTACCTTTATTCCCAAATATAGGTTGGGAAATCTTTTTTTTAAAGGGTTTTTTTTTTTTTTTTACGACATTAAAGGGTTTCCCAAATTTAGTAGTAATTTTCACTTTTTCAAGAAAATTTGCATATACTTTTTTTTAGGGACCCCCTTCCATTTCTGACTTTGGCTTTGGGGGGCCTGCATTTAGTCCCCCCAAAAGGGTAAAACGCCTTCTGAAAACTAGACCCCTTTTAACGTATTTACAAATTTTGGGAAATTTTAAAACCCCCTTCAGATTTTTCACAAAAATTTTAAAGCAAAGTGGAGGAAAAAATTTAAAAAAATTTCCCCATTTTTTTTTGAAGATTTTCAATTTTTTACCCAAATTTTTCACTGGTTAAAAAACGGTAAAGGGTGACTAGGAAAATGCAACTTAAAAAAAAATTTTCCCCCCAGGCTGCCGTTTTTAGGGGATTTTCCCATAGGGGCCCCTATGCATTTTTTGGCTCACCCAAAAACCCCCAAAATAGGAGGAGCACCACAATCCTGGGGTCTCATTTTCAATACATTTTTTTTTGGGCCCGCCTTTTCAGGTTTGGGGCCCCCGGGGGGTTGCAAAAAACTTAATAAACACCCCAAAAAAAAACCCGGGCATTTTTGGAAATAAAAACCCCCCTTAATAAAATATATCCGGGGGTGCATTGAGTATATAGACCCACGGGTGATTCAAAATTTTTTTTTAGCAAAAAGGGCCTGTGAAAATTTTAGCTTAAAATTTTTCCCATATATACAAGGAATCCGGGAAAAAAAAGAACCCAAAAAACTTTGTTAAAATTTCTTCCATTTCCGTCCCCTACATTTGGTGTAAAACTGCTTTTTGGGGGCGCATGGCGGGGGGCGTATAAGGGGGGGAAAGGCAAATTTTGGGTTTTTTTTAAACGCGGGATTTTGGTGGGGCCCATGCCCGCTTTTGGGAAAAAAGGCCCCCAAAGTAGCGGGTACGGGCAAACCCTTTTCCAGAATCCCCCCTTTTTGGATTAAAACACCCTTCGGGGTTCTCATCTGGGGGTTGAAACTGTGCTTTTAAAGATGAAAGGGTTTTCCATATTTTTTTTTTTCTTTGGGGGGCCAATGAAAAGGGGGGGGGAAAAACGCATTTTGGGTCATTTTTTTTTTGGGGTTTTTAAAATTTTTTACAGAAATTCGCCTTTGCATTGTAAATGATGTGATAACTTTACAAAGGGGGGGGGGGGTTTTAAAAAATTACAATGATATAGATTTTTATATTTTTTTTCTGTTTTATTACTTTTACACAGAGAAATAAGTCTATAAAAAATTGGGGTTTTTTTGTTGTCCCATTTGACAGCCCTAACTTTTTTTTTTGCTGGGGTGCAAGGTTTTGTATGGGTTGTTTTTTTTCGGGTTTAGTTAAAGTTTTTTTTGGGACCTTTTTTTGGGGGGCATATGTGCTTAAATTTTAGGTTTTTCTGAGATGTTTTGAAAAAAATACAGCAATCTTGGGAGGTTTTTTATTTTTATTTTTTTATAGCGGCACTGACGGTATAAAATGACATGGTAGCTTTACCAAAGGTCAATATGATTACACCATAAACCCCAAATTTTTAAAATTTTTTTTAAAGTTTTTAAATGCTTTTTTACAATAAAAACCCCTTTTATTCAACCAGGGGGGAAAAGTTTTTTTTCATCGCCAAATTGAGAGCCCTAATTTTAAAATTTTTCCGTGCCCCGGGCTTTTGTAGGGACTTGTTTTTTGCGAGATAGTTTTACGTTTTTATTTGTATCATTTTTGGGGGGGGACAGGGCTTTTTGATCGCTTTTTTAAACCATTTTTTGGAGGAAAGGGTTTAAGAAAAAACTGCAATCCCATAGTGGTTTTTTTTTTTTTATTTTTAACAGGGCTTTACCCCTTTCAGTTTCCGTGATAATTAAACTTTTCTTTTTTGGGGGCGCTAAAGAATTTTGGCATACCCCATTTTATAAGTTTTTTTTTTGTTGGGAAACACTTTTAAAAAAAAAAGAAAAAATGTTTTTTTTTGGTAAAAACAATATTTAAGCATCGTTTCTTCGAGAGGGTATACAAAATTTTTTTTTTTTTCCCTATACAGGCTGTATAAGGACTTTTTTTGGGGGGATGAAAATACGTTTTAATTGGGGACAACTTTTTGGGGGTTTTTAGGGTTTTTTTATCGCTTTTTATTCCAAATTTTTTTTTCTGCGGGGTAACAATAAACTTTAAATTTTGTAATTGTTTTTTTTTTTTTTTTTTTTTTTTTAAAAGGGGGCCCGTACGGGGGTTTAAATTAAAAAACAGATTTATTTGGGCCGGGCCCTTACGCACGCGGCCCATACCAAATTTTGGGTACTTTTTTTATTTTTGATCTTTTTGGGGGGCGATTGGGGTTTGTAAAGGGGAAAAGGGGCCCGGGGTACGAAATTTTTTTTTATTTTTTTGGGTTTTTGTTTTACTTGTTTTTCACTTTTTTTTTTAAATTTTTTTCACTTTTTTTTACATTTTTATTTTAAATTTTCCCCTTTTGGGGGGTTTTAATGAGAAAATCTTTAAAAAACCTTTAAATTTAATAGGAATCAGTGCATAGCTTTTGCTATGACGGTTCCTATGACAACTGTCCGTCAAGGGTACCGGGGCATGCCCACAGGGGCCCCGGCCGGGGATCGTACGTACAGACAACCCGGGAAAGGGATTCTCTGCCCTTTCCCGGGGGGCTGTCCCCGTCAGAGGGCAGGGGGCTTTCACGGATCGTGGGGATCCCCTTTCGTGCTGCCGCCGACAAAAGAAAGCAGGGGAGCGATCTCCTTCTGCGTTTTCTCTTAGTTATTGCGAAAACCCCATCGTCGCGATAATTAAGGGGTTAACCCCCCCCCCCCCCACCCGGATCGATCCGGGGTCGGGGCCGATGCTGGCGGGATGTCAGCTGTAATATAAGCTGACACCCCCGCCGATCGCCGCGAACTCTGCTTTAGAGTTTGCGCGATCCTCAGACGGTATCCATACTTTCCAGGTGCGTGAACCCCCAAACGACCTGGACGTATGGATACGTCTAAGGTCATTAAGGGGTTAAAGAACCCCTAAATAAAGCTATGTTATACATATATACACACATCTGGACAAAATACTTTATTGGCATTAGGACTGTTAGTATTGTATATGGATGTATTGTTTATGACCCAGCGTCTTTTGTGCAAAGAATAAGAGACAAAAAGCGATTCCTCATGAAATACGTTGTTGTTCCTATTTAGCAATATGCGCTCACCTTTTAATGTTGTGCAAGGCAGAAGCACAACTCTCTGAGGGCCGATTAAATCTCCACTGCAGGGTCAGCTGCTCCTCAACGGATCAATTCTCCAATAGATGGCAGGTCAGGTAAGACAAGTGCTGCATTCTCTGAGAACTACTGGAGTTCTGGAGTTTCTGGCTTGGCAAAACCAGAAGATGACAAGTAGAACAATAGCACTGTGAAACCCTGGTTCATCATGGACTGGAGTATTTTATTGGAAACAATGTGTTGTGTGCAAAATGCACTTATTCAGGTTTCGTGATAAACCGTGTCAAAATGGACTTTTTTTAAAGCATCAAAAAACGCCTAGCAGCGGAATATACAAACTGCATGATTAAAAGCATTACACTTTAACAAGTCACAACACACCTAAGTTTAAAATGGATAGACATATAATTGCAAGTGACCATGTAAATCATAAATGGCAGTTTAGAAATGTTATCGAGGGGTGTAAAAGCTAAATGGCTGTTATAGTTTCTTTTGAGCCATAGGTTGCCTTGAAGTTTCAAAAGGCTCAGAGATTGTTATAAAACTTATTGAACACTAAAAGAACAATGGGGCATATTTATCATAGTGCTGATAAATGTGATGCAGGTTAGAACTGTCTAGTCTAACGTTACACCGTTTTAACCCCTTCCCGCCGAGGCCTACATGGACATATGAGGGCTTTTATTTTGCAGGACGAGATATACTTTCTAGTGGTGTAATTCACCGTACCATAGAATAGACTGGCAAAAAAAAATTAAGTGGGGCAAAATGTTAAAAAAGAAAACAAAAAAAAAGTGTTCGCTGGAGTTTTGTTTGTAAGGCGTTCAATCTTCAGTAAAAACGATGTGTTATCTATATTCTACAGGTTGATATGGATCTGGCAAAACATGTAGGGTATTCGTTATGTTTTGGTACAATTCAAACCTTTCCTATTTTTCAAATTTTTGCCATGGCACCATATTCAGCGACCAATAACTTTTTGGGACTTCTATCTATGGACTTAAGTGAGGGTGAATTGTTTGCGGGCTGAAGTGTACTTTCTATTGGTACCAGTTTGGAATACATGCAACTTTTCTGATCACTTTTATTTTAGGGGATGTGAAATGAACAAAAAAAACACAATTTTGGCATTTGGATTTTTTTTTTCTTCTATGATGGACTTTTACAGATGCGGCAATACCAATGTTGTGTATCTTTTTTTTATTATCTTATGTTTTTTATTTGTAAAATAGCAACTAATTTTACCAACCAACCAATGAGAGTTCTGACTCCTACAGACCAGTTAGCTGCTCCTAATCAACTTGTTACCTGCATTAAAAACTGCTGTCTTAAATAGTCAACTTTATAAAAGACTCCTGTCCACAGACTCAATTAATCAGACAGACTCTAACCTCTACAACATGGGCAAGACCAAAGAGCTTTCTAACGATGTCAGGGACAAGATCATAGACGTGCACAAAGCTGGAATGGGCTACAAAACAATAAGTAAGGCGCTGATTGAGGAGGAGACAACTGTTGGTGCAATAGTAAGAAAATGAAAGAAATACAAAAGGACTGTCAATCGACATTGATCTGGGGCACCATGCAAAATCTCACCTTGTGGGGTATCCTTGGTCATGAGGAAGGTGAGAGATCAGCCTAAAACTACACAGGGGGTACTTGTTAATGATCTCAAAGCAGGTGGGACCACAGTCGCCAAGAAAACCAATGGTACCAATGGTAACACATTACGCTGTAATGGTTTAAAATCCTGCAGTGACCGCAAGGTCCCCCTGCTCAAGAAGGTACATGTGCAGGCCTATCTGAAGTTTGCCAATGAACACCTGGATGATTCTGTGAGTGATTGGAGAAGGTGCTTTGGTCAGATGAGACAAAAATTGAGCTCTTTGGCATTAACTCTACTCGCCGTGTTTGGAGGAAGAGAAATGCTGCCTATGACCCAAAGAACACCATCCCGACTGTCAAGTGTGGATCTTTAACCCTTTACCGCCGGAGCCAGTTTTGGCCTTCCTGGCTGAGCCCTGGTTTTAAAATCTGGCATGTGTCACTTTATGTGAGAATAACTTTTTGACACTTTTACCTATCCAAGTGATTCAGAGATTGTTTTCTCATGACACATTTTCCTTTAAGTTAGTAATACATTTGGTCCAAAAAGTCCTTGTTTATTTGTGAAAAATATCATGAAAATTTGAAAAATTTGAATTTTAAAAAGTTCAAAGATTTCTGAGTGTAAGACAGATGGTTATTCCACTCAAAATACTCAAATTAAACTAGCATCTGCCATATGTCTACTGTAGGTTGGCATAATTTTTAAAATTGTTTTTTTTTTACCACATTTAGGGGCTTAGAAATATAAGATAATTTGCAAAGTTTCACTTTTTTTGCAGATTTTCAATTTTTATTCATTATTCACTGGAACACAGTAGATGTGACCATGGAAATGCAGCTTAATATAGATTCTTCAGATTCTGATGTTTCCAGAGATATCCCATATGTGGCCCTAAATGCGCTATTTGGCTCAACCAAAAAGCCTCAAATAGGAGGTGGGACCTACCGACTCTGGGGTCTCATTTTTATTACAATTTTATTTAGGCGCCATTTCAGGTTTGCGGACACCCTAAGGTGCCAAACCTAATAAACCCCCTAAAAAAACCCCATGTTGGAAAGTACACCCATTATGGAATATATCCAGGGGTGTAGTGAGTATATCGACCCCACAGGTGTTTCACAAATTTTTTAAGCGTTCGGCTCTGAAAAAAAAAAAAAAAATTCCTAATAATCTGCAATTTTAACTGAAAATGTTTAATTTTTACAAGGAATCCTGGAAAAAAAGCACCTCAAATTGTGTTACGCAATTTCTTCCAAGTTCAGCAATACCCTACATGTGGGGTGAACTGCTTTTTTTGGGCGCATGACAGGGTGTAAAAAGGGGGAGAGAGTGTTATTTGGTTTTTGGGAGCAAGTTTTTGGGGGGCCCATGTCGCATCTGAAAAACCCCCCCAAAGTACTAGAACAGGTGAAACCCTTGGAAATTCCCCCCATTTTGGTTTAAACCCCCCCTCAGGGATCTCATCTAGGGGTGTACTGTGCATTTTGGGCACAAAATTTTCCCGTATTTTTTTTTTGCTTTGGGCCTGAAAATGGGGGGGAAAAAACACAGCCGCCATTTTTTTGGGGGCTTCATTTTTACAGTTTTCGCCGTACGGGAAAAATGCTTGGAAATTTTAATGGGGGTCAGTACAAAGCAATGATATAAATTTTATATTGTTTTTTATTTTTTATTTTTTTTCCCCAAATAGAAGGGAGTTTATAAAAAGTTGCGTTTTTATTTTTGTCCTATCTGACAGCCATAACTTTTTTGTATTTTTTTTTTATAAAAGCTTATGTGGGCTTGTTTTTGCGAGATGATTGTGTTTTTATTGACATTAGGGGGTGCATGTGATGTTTTGGGATACTTTTTTTTTAAAGGGGTTTTTGTGGACTTTTTAACAAAATAAGCTATCCTGAGTGTTTTTTTTTTTTTACAGCGGTCACTGGCGGTAAAAAGAAATGCTATTTGACCCCAGCAGGTTGAACGATTACGCATACAAAAATTTGTTTTTTTTTTTTGTTTTACTGCTTTTACACAATAAAAACACTTTTATTCAAAAAGGAAAACCTTTTTTGCATCGTCATAGTCGAAGCCATAACTTTTTTTTTTTTTCTGTGTAGGGGCTTTATGGGGACTTTTTTTTTTTGCGGATATTTGACGTTTTTTTTGGTATCATTTTTTGGGGGACAAACTTTTGACGTTTTTAGCCCCTTTTTTTGGAATACAGGGTGAAGAAATATTAAATCCTAGCAGGGTTTTTTTTATTTTTTAATAGTGCTCCCCCTGCAGTTCCGTGACAGTTATTTTTACTCGTGGGTTGAAAGATTACGGTGATCCCTTTAAAAGTTTTTTTTTTTTTAAATTTTTTTATTGGTAAAACAATTTTAGCATCGTATCTTCTGATACCATAACTTTTTTTTTGCGGATGAATGACTTTTTAAATTTGGGCATCCTTTGAGTTGATATGATTTTTGATCTTTTTTACTCCATTTTTTGTTTGGGGGAGAACAAAAATGCAATCGTGCAGTTTTTTTTTTTTTTTTTTACGGGTTCACCGTACCGTTTAATTACTGACGATTTATAGGGGGGGGGTCTTTACGCACGCGGCGATACCAAATATGGGTATTTTTTTTTTATTTTTGATCTTTTATGGGGGCGTTTTGACTTTGTAAAGGGAAAAGGGGGTGTACGTGTTTTTATTTTATTTTCTGGTTTTACTTTTTTCACTTTTTTTTACATTTTCCCCAGAGGGGAATTGTATGAAGATCTCAGATCATTATAAAATTTGGGATCACACACAGTTATAGCGTGTACTGGTCTCCAGGGAAATGTCAGTCATGCTGCCCACACTGCATTGTGGGGATCGTGATGCACCAGATAACCCGAAACTGTATTTCACGCCAGGCTGTTGGTAAAGGGGGTCAGAGCGGCGTGAGCGCCGTTTTGTGCCAGATCGCGGGCATCGGAGCCACTCCGCTGCCCGCACTTCAATGTCGCAGCCATGATGTCGCGACATCGAAGGGGAATCCCCCCGGCCGACTCAATCCGGCCGTGGGGATGCAGTATGATGCCAGCGGCAGAATACCGCCTTTCCCGCCGCGAACTTGCGCGCTCCGCTTGTAGCGCGCAAGATGCCGCGTACCCCAATTTAATTTGCGGGGAAACCCCCACCCACCTTACGAAAGGGACGTCAAATGTCGGTAAGGGGTTTTAAAAAAAATCTTAGCGCCCACTGTGAAGGTAATACTTTATGGGAAAAAATCATTAGAAACTGAAAAACCCCCTATGGACAAAGAGATGTAAAGGGGGGCAAAAAAATAACAAAAATAAAAATTTTCAGCATAAAACAGAAAAACGTGAAAAGGGCCCCCAAAAAACTATAAAGGAAAAAAAAAAATTGTAAAAAAATATAAAGGCAGCAAGCTGGAGACAGTAAACATATTGCCATAGAAAGTAAAAGAAACCCCCAAAAAATTTTTTTAATATTAAATAGTAAAAAATTAAAAAAAAAAAAATTTGGGCCCTTTGAAAAGTATTTGGGGGGAGACTAAGAGGGGGATGAGAAAAAAGGGAAACCCTTTAAACAATTTTTTTCTCCACTGAATTTTCCGAGGAGGGGTGACCTTCCTGTTGAAAGCCAAAAGGGGTAGGGGAAACCCAAACTTAAATGTTTCTTGTCTAACATTGCATGTCCCTTAAATTTTTGATTTTCTAAAGATTTTATACTGTACCACTACATTTTTAAGTAATATAGAATGCTTTATTGGGTAAAATGGTGCAAGTGGTAAGAACTCAGTATAGAAAAAAAAGGGTGGTAATTAACGGTAATACTCAGACTGGATCCCTGTTACTAGTGGGTACCCAGGGGGCTATTGGGGGCCCCATTCTTTTAAAATTTTAATTAATTTTCTTACACTGGTTGCACAGTGAATATCGATCTTTTTCAGATGAACTAACTCTGTAAAGTAGTCAACAAAATAGAGGATAATGTGTTATTACAAAGGGATCTGGATAGGTTGGAGGCCTGGGCAGAGAAATGGCAGATAAGGTTTAACACAGATAAATGCAAGGTTATGCACATGGGGAGGAAAAATCCATTTCATGATTACATGTTAAATGGAAAAACGCTGGGTAAAAGTGACATGGAGAATTACTTGGGAATCCTGGTGGACCGTATACTTAACTGTAGCAGCCAGTGTCAGGCAGCAGCTGCCAAAGGCAAATAGGATCATGGGTTGTGTTAAAAGGGGCATGATGCACATGATGAGAACATTATTCTCCCATTATACAAGTCACTGGTTAGACCACACGTGGAATATTATGTACAGTTTTGGGCACCACTGTACAGGAAAGACATTGTGGAGCTTTAAAAGGTACAAAGGCAAGATACAAAATAATAAAAGGACTGGGTGGACTGCAATACCCAGAAAGATTAGCAAGATTAGGATTATTTAGTTTAGAGAAAAGACGGCTTCGGGGGGACATAATAAATATGTTTAAATATATTAAGGGTCAATATAGAGATCTCGCTAAAGATTTATTTATACCCAGGACTGTATCCAGAAAAAGGGGGCATCCTCTATGTCTTAAGGAAAGAAGATTTCTACATAAACATAGAAAGGGATTCTTTACTGTTAGAGCAGTAAGACTGTGGAACTCTCTGCCATAGGAAATTGTCATGGTGAATTCAATAACAGAGTTCAAAAAGGGTCTGGATGCATTTCTGGAGCGTAATAATAATAACAAGTTATAGGGATTAGGATTCTGGAGAGGGGTCGTTGATCCAGGGATTTATTCTGATTGTCAGATTGGAGTCGGGAAGGAATTTTTTTCCTAAAATGAGGACAATTGGCGTTTACCTCTTGGGGGTTTTTGCCTTCCTCTGGATCAACACTTTAGCAAAATAGGCTGAACTGAATGGACATATGTCTTTTTTCGGCCTAGCTATGTAACTTCACCACATCGATGGGGGAATGGAAGGAGCCATGTAGCGTAAAATCCTGAGTGACAACCTCTGACAGGGTCGTGGCTGGGTCTTTCGGCAAGACAATGACCTAAAACATTCAGCCAAGACATCAAAGGAGTGGCTCAAAAAGAAGCACGTTAAGGTCATGGAGTGGCTTAGCCAGTCTCCAGACCTTAATCCCATATAAAACTTATGGAGGGAATTGAAGCTCTGAGTTGCCAAGGGATGGCCTCAAAATCTTAATGATTTAGAGATGATCTGCAAAGAGGAGTGGATCAAAATTCATCCTGACACGTGCGTAAACCTCATCATCAACTACAAAAAACATCTGACTGCTGTGCTTGCCAAAAAGGATTTTGCCACCAAGTATTAAAGGCGGCATGTCCGAAAATTGGCGGCGCTGTGGCAGTTTTTAGGCGCATTAAATCAGTGTAAAATGTGGCAGAAAGTCCGACTCTGGAAAATCTGGCGTCAGGTAAACTTAATGCGCCTAAAAAGGTGCATTGCGCCTAATTAGTCGCATTGTGCAAATCACAGCACATAGCGTATCATTGCTAGTTTATGTAATGCGCCTCAATAGGCGCATTGCGTTATGGAGGCGCACACTGTATAATTTCTAGGTGTATTGCAATGTGTCGTGCCCAGCGTATAGTGCGCCTAGTTTTGGTGTACGACAGTCCATTTACATTGAGAATATGGCATCAAAAGTGGTTTTGGCGCAGAATAGACCAAAAAACTGGCGTTGACGTGTTGGGACATGTCGCCTTAAGCCTTGTTTGCTAGAGGGATCAAATACTTGTTTCTAACTGCAAAAATATATTTAGAAATATAAAATAGATATATATATATATATATATATATATATATATATATATATATATATATATATATATATTTTACACTTGAAAGCATTTTTTTTTTACCTTGAGTCACCACTAGAGGGCATGATTGTTTGTACAGGCTATTGCATTGTAGAAATAATGCGATAAGGTGTACAAAGATGGTGGTTTTACTCCTTACAATTAGACATATTTATGAATGTGTAATGCCAAAAGGAGCCACAAAACTAGGTAAGAGCCAGTTCAGTCAGCTCAATTTTAACTTGAAGCCAAAGTTGTCGGAGATGTACTAGAATTGCCAGTAGGGCCAAAATATAATTTCTTTCTCAAATACTATCACTAAAGGAATAAAAACTAATTTATGATAATTATCAAACTATATAAAATTAAATATTAAAAAAATATAAAGTTATTTCATATAAAATTAATATTAAATTGTATCATAGCATTTATATTAAATATTCTAAAATAATTAAACCAATAAAGCATCTACTATAAATCTTGTTCTATATACGGTAGTTACTGAGTTATCATAGTATTATCAGTGATTTAAAACACATCACAGCAGGCTATGAATAAAATAAAAGCCATTAGAATCAGGGCTGTGGAGTCAGAGTCGTGGAGTCGGAGTCGGTGGCTAAAATGGACCGACTCCAACTCCAAAATATATAAGTTTATCCAGTTAGTTCAATGCAGTGCAAAGAGCAAGAGGAATTGGGTCCGGCCCGTGCTACTGCTCCCATATTTTAAGCCTTATCACATGAGGAGTGTAATTGATGACATGGAGCAGGCAAAGCGCTGCCCCAGGGGAAAAGACTTTGCTCCAGTGGAAAACAGATTTCAGCAAAATTTTTCACCTGTTTTCAAAGAAGTAGAAGAGTTTAACCATTTATCATAACTGACTGTGGCTGAAGCAATTCCTTTATACCCTGACATTGTTAGAGATGTTGCCCATGTGGTCACTGCTTTGCTACCCACCCAAGTTAGTGTAGAGAGGCCGTTCTCTATCCTGGAAATAATGAGATCAGATGTGAGGTCGTCTATGCAGGATCTAATGGAGGCAATACTATTTCTCAGAACAAATTCAGAGACTCCACGAATGTTCCTGCAGTGTTTTGCATATTTAAAAATTTTGTGTGTCCTAAAGTCATGTCCAATAAATATATTTTACACTGACAAGCAAAATGGTAACAATGGTTTGAACTTGTGACTTTCAGGCTCCATCTCTCACCATCCACTACAGCTTTGTACATAAGGCTACTGTAATTTTATATACAGTCATCTTACCTATCTTATACATAAATGTGACTTGCAAGTATTTAGCATCTGCTTAGTTTTGCAGATTCTTTCCTATAACTGCATTGTTACTGTTTTGCTCCTAAAAATCAAAATGTTAATTTTTATTATTTTGTTAGTATTTGGGAAATCTACCTTTTGGTTTTCAATACTGCCTGAATCCTTCTGGGCTCTGAATCAGATTCAAGCATATCTTGACCAAAATCTGATCCCAGGTCTCTTCTACACATTCGCAGTGTTGGTGCAGACTGGACTTGGATACAAATACAGCTTTTTCTTCAACTCTACCCACAAGTGTTCAAAAGATCAAAACAGCTTGTCAGTGTCTGTTCTACCTAAATAGAGGAAGAGACAAAGACAGGAGGGGGCGCACAATAGTGTAAAGTCATACAATGATAGAAAAATATAGTGAGGATTGCCAACTCACCTAGATTGGTTGTGCTACAATCTGAGGCACAACACTCTAAATCGTTTGCAGGGCAGATGTCTCCGTCGCCCTTGTTCTACCTAAATAGTCTGATTATTGTATCATAAGGTGATAAACAGCCTGAAGTTACCCTTTTACTACAGTAAAGTTATCACTTAAACATGCGCCATGTATGAGGGAGTCGGGTCGGAGTTGGAGGTTTGGGAAATTGAGGAGTCGGAGTCGGGGCTTCGGCTTGCCGACTCCACAGCCCTGGCTGTGACACTCATATTTAACTCACATGCTGTCCCTTTCCTTCTGATCCTACTTGAGATGGTTCTACTCCTTCATTGGAGTCTAGCTGTGTAGGCACACACCTGTCTATATAAGACCTCACAGTGCATGTCAGAGCACATGAGAATCATGAGGTCTATGGAACTGCCCAAGGAGCTCAGAGACAGAATTGTTGCAAGGCACAGATCTGGCCAAGGTTACAAAATAATTTCTGCAGCACTCAAGGTTCCTAAGAACACAGTGGCCTCCATAATCCTAAAATAGAAGAAATTTGGGATGACCACAACTCTTCGTCGACCTGGCTGTCCAGCCAAACTAAGCAATCGTGGGAGAAGAGCCTTGGTGAGAGAGGTAAAGAACAACCCCAAGATCACTGTGGCTGAGCTCCAGAGATGCAGTAGGGAGATGGGAAAAGGTTCCACAAAGTCAACTATTACTGCAGCCCTCCACCAGTCGGGGCTTTATGGATGAGTGTGCTGACGGAAGCCTCTCCTCAGTGCAAGACATATGAAAGCCCGCATACAGTTTGCAAAAATACACATGATGGACTCCCAGACAATGAGAAATAAGATTCTCTGGTCTGATGAGACGAAGATTGAACTTTTTGGCGTTAATTTTAAGCGGTATGTGTGGAAAAAACCAGGCACTGCTCATCACCTGCTCAATACAATCCCAACAGTGAAACATGGTGGTGGCAGCATCATGCTATGGGGTGTTTTTCAGCTGCAGGGACAGGACAACTGTTTGCAATTCAAGGAAAGATGAATGCGGCCAAGTACAGAGATATCCTGGATGAAAACCTCTTCCAGAGTACTCTGGACCTCAGACTGGGCCGAAGGTTCTTCTTCCAACAAGACAAGGACCCTAAGAACACAACTAAAATAACAAAGCAGTGGCTTCAGAACAACTCTGTGCCCATTCTTGACTGGCCCAGCCAGAGCCCTGATCTAAACCCAATTGAGCATCTCTGTAGAGACTTTAAAATGGCTGTCCATCAACGTTCACCATCCAACCTGAGGGAACTGGAGAGGATCTGCAAGGAAGAATGGCAGAGGATCCCCAAATCCAGGTGTGAAAAACTTGTTGCATCATTCCCAAGAAGACTCGTGGCTGTAGTAGCTCAAAATGGTGCTTCTACTCAATACTGTGCAAAGGTTCTGAATATTTACGACCATTTGATATTTCAGTTTTTCTTGTCTAATAAATTTGCAAAAATATCTACATTTGGTTTTTTTTTCTTTCAAGATGGGGGGCAGAGTGTACATTAATCAGCAAAAAAATGAACGTTTTGGATCTTACCAAATGGCTGCAATGAAAGAGAGAGTGAAAATTGTAAAGGGGTCTGAATACTTTCTGTACCCACTGTATATATCAAATACATCTCCCCTTTGGACAATGTGTCAAATCAAAGTGAGAGATGTGCTTGTTAAGCATTGGCACATCTTGAAGAAGGATCAATTTTTCTCGGATAAAATACCCACCTATCCACCGATCATGTATCATAGAGTTCTGACCATAAAAGAAATGGTGGCCCAGAGCAGAACAATGAGTTACACAGAGGATCTCAAGAATAAAAATCCACTAATAAAAATTCATTTAAGGAGCAATAAATGTGGCCCGAGGTCTTGTAAATTGTGTTTGATTCTCCAAAATACTAAATTTTGTTTACTCCCAACAAAACTGAAAGAATTGAAATTAGACACTCGACAAATAGAGTGACTATGTGGTTTGTTTTGGAGTGCCCGTAGGGCTTCTAATATGTGGGTCATACCACACAAACGCTGCAGTAAAGATGGTCTAGTTACCGGTTTAACGTCAGAAGGCGATTTATGCTACACGGGGTTTGTTATAAAACATGATGCTGATGGCACAAAACTAATAGTAACCCCGATTGGCTACCATATATACTCGAGTATAGGACGGTCCGAATACAGGCACCTAATTTTTGCCACAAAAACTGGGAAAACGTATTGACTCGAGTGTAAGCCTAGGGTGGAAAATGCAGCAGCTACTGGTAAATTTCAATGATAAAAGTGGATACCAATAAAATTACATAGGCAGGATATGTCCCCCGTAGGTAGGTATAGGCAGTTTAATGATTCCCACAGGCAGATATAGACTGTTTAATGTCCTCTATAGGCAGGTATATGTCCCATATAAGCAGGTATAGGCAGATGTATGTCTCCCATAGGCAGGTATAGGTAGGGTTTAAAAAAAATAAGTACTCGCCTCTCTCCGGTGCGCTCCGTCTTCTGGCACAAGCGCAATAGTATCTTCAGCTGTATGTGCTCCAGTAGTCGCATACAGGCGAAGTGAACCCTGACGACGCCCGGGCCATGGCAGCGCCTGGACTCCGATGAGTAATTGGAGAGTCAGCTCTAAGTGCTTCAAGGAGTCGCATACTTTTGCAGCGATTTTTTTTTTTTACCCTTTAAGAACAGAGCGGGTTGTTTTTTTTTGTTGATATGTTTTTTCCTTCTCACCTTCCAAGATCTATAACTTTATTTTTCCATCTACATAGACATATGAGGGCTTTTATTTAGGGGACAAGATGTACTTTCTAATGATGTCATTCACTGTCCTATAGAGTATACTAGGAAAATGCCCCCCAAATTTTTTTTACAGTGTTTACGACTCCTGTATAATTGTGTTCTCTGTATTCTGTAAGTTAATACAGTTCCGGCAATACCAAATATGTAGGGTTTGTGTTATGTTAAAGTACCGTAAAAAAATCAAAACATTCTCCATTTTTTAAATTTGCGTTGCAGTGCCATTTTCTGCGACCAATAACTTTATTGCACTTCTACCTTTAGACTTGAGTGAAGACGCATTTTTTGTGGGCTGAAGTTTTTATTGGTACCATTTTGGAATAGATGTGATTTTTGTGTTCACTATTATTCCAATTTTTTGGAAATGAGCAAAAAAACACAATTTTGGTGTTTTAGAATTTTTATTTTCTTCTAAGGTGTTCAGCATACGGTATAAACGATGTTAGATTTTAATAAATCGGACTTTAATAAATCGGATAACAATTATGTGTAACTTTATTATTTATTTTTATTTGTAAAATGACAAAAGGGGTGATTTGTACTTTTATTTTTTTTTTCCACTTGTACTTTGAGTCTTCCTAGGGTGCTGACCACTAAGTGGTGCGATCATGTGTATTGTATAAACAGTAATAAAGGGCTTCATTCTTTGCTGTTACCGGCGGGTAACAGCTGCAACTAGCAGACGGCACCGGCCACCTGCGTAGCAGGACTGCGGGACAGCCACTTAGCCACACATAGCCACTTAGCGACACTGGGACATATGTTTACGTCCAGTGTCATTAAGGCGGGGTTCACACAGCTTATACAAGCCGTAATTGCGGGACTGATTTCGCCCACAATTACGGCTTGAGCAAGGGTCGGGGAGGGGGCCGGCAGCTCGCCGGCCCCATAGACATGCATTGTCCTCGGCGCGTATCCCGCGAGAACTATGGATTACCGTAATGGCTGGCATGGATTTCAGCCGTATTGCAGCGCAGTATGGCTCGCAATACGGCTGGAATCCGTGCCCGAAATAAGGCGTGTGAACGGCCCCTAAGAGGTTAATATTAGTGCAGGTTACTAGTCATGTAGAATTTCACAACTTCACAAATCTTGATGACATGACCGAAGCTGTGAGCGATATCCTTTTTGGTCCTTTATAGCCATCCGTAGCTGTAGTTCAATGTAGTTCTGTATATCATGGGTCAGTGACTGATTTATATGCGGTGAACTATGCTGCAAGAGTCTGTATATATGTTCTGGGCATTAAATTAATTCTTTTTCGGAACATATGCTGGTTTATATGGTTATTTAGAGATCCTCAACCCTGACACACTCCTCTTTGCCGATTCTTGAATGGATTTCCTCCATGTTTATAGTGTACGGTTTATTGATATCAACAGCGGCGACAGTAAGTGACTAACAACTGCTACAGAGGGAGAGAGGACCCTGCCCGCGAAGGCATACAATCTACATATAGTCCATATGTGGGTTACTCTACTGGGCAGTGCATATGTCCGATCATATTGGTTGTATTACATATTGTAATACAATACAGAGTTTTTCTTTCATGAGACATGACTTCACATGAGGTCATGTGACAGTTATGTCTCTATTTCAAAAGGATCTGTTTGGACTAGTGTACGTAAAACCTGAGGAACTACCTATGATACGCAACGTGTAGTTTACAATAACATATTATTTAATTTTCTGTAGTTTTATAATTAACATATAGGATTGGATATTTTTTTCCCTATTGGCAATAGGAGTTTGTTTAGCATGGCCCCAGCAGTCAGTCAGGAATTCCGGCGAGCCTTTAAACACATTTTTAACACTTTTCTCGTGCCACTGACAATGCTCCACAGTAATTGTGCGCAACACTTCTGATGCGCCACATTTATGAACCCCAGTACATCAGGTTCATACATAGTGTGCATTCTACACTCCTTTATAGTGATTTAGTACCACCTCAAATGAATAACCTATAGAATAAAGATGAATTATTATTTATACAACCAAGCGGACTGCGTTAAACAAAAAAAAAAAAAAAAAACTGTTCTCCCACTAGAAAATTTTGTAATGGAGTCGGTACATTTTAGGCCTGCCTCACATCAAGTTTTGGCCTTCCATTCATAGTCGACCACATTTGTGTGCCTGGAGCAGAAACCGGATCTTTTCATGGGACTGAAGATCCGGCATTTTGATACCATGTAAAGTAGTCAGTGTACAGCTTGTATAACCATGTAAATTTTGGTGTGCCCTACAAATAACTCAACACACAGCCAATGTCTAAACTGTTGGCAACAAAAGTGAGTACAACCTTAAGCGAAAATGGATAAATTGTGCCCAAAGTGTCAATATTTTGTGTTGGCACAACTATTTTCCTGCACTGCCTTAAGGCTAAGACGACTTGTTAAGTGTCAAAATGCCGTCTAAAATCCAATGGCATTTTGACACTTGCAGGATCACATTTTTTGGCGCAGATTTCGTTTTTCTGATTTGACGTCAGCCCCGTACATTCTGTGTAATATTCCGGCAGAATATACTTACATGTTGAATATTCCGCTGGATTTTTAAACAGAAAGTAAAAAATCCGTGCGGTTTAGACTGTAGCGCAGACTTTTCACTGCTGTCTATACAACAAAGTGTACCATTAGATTTTTTGGCTGATTCAAAATACTGAATCCACCGAAAATCCGACGGTAAAGCTATGCCGTGTAGACATAGCCTAACTCTCTTGGGCACGGAGTTCATTAGAGCGTCTAGGTTGCAGCCACGGGAATCCTCTTCCACTCTTCCATGACGACATCACAGAGCTGGTGGAGCTAACATCCTTGTGCTCCTCTACCTGCTATTGGAGAATGTCCCACAGATTAATAGGGTTTAGGTCGGGAGACATGCTTGGCTAGTCCAGTACCTTTACCCTCATGTTCTGTAGCAAGGCAGTGGGGGTCAATGAGGTGTGTTTGGGGTCATTATCATGTTGGAATGTTGCCCTTTGGCACAGAAGGGAGGGGATCATGCTCTGCTTCAGGATATCACAGTACATGTTGGCATTCATGGTTCCCTCAATGAATTGTAGCTCTCCACAGCCAGTAGCATGCAGCACAAAACCATGACACTCCCACCACCATGCTTGACTGTAGGCAAGACACACAAGCTTGATGCTATCTGAATCAAATAAGTTTATCTTGGTCACATCAGACCTCAGGACATGGTTCCAGTAATCCATGTCAGTGGTCCTCTTGTCTTTAGCAAACTTTTTGTGGGCTTTCTTGTGCAGACCAATTTAATGCAGTGTTCGCCGTATGGTCTGAGCTCCCACCCTGGTAACCTCTGCAACAATTCATGCAGCACTCTTACGTATATTTTGAAAATTCAATCTCTGGATATGAGCACTTAAATTTTTTGGTCGACTATAGCAAGGCTTGTTCTGAGTGGAACCTGTCACCCACAAACACCACTTACTGGTACTCACAGGGTTTAAACACACCAACGGCTATGGATTCTTAGCGCATACAAGGTCTAAATGTTTTAAGCTTTAATAGACAAAAGATACAGTGCTTACCAGGGCTGTGGAGTCAGAGTCAAGGAGTCGGTGCCTATTTTGCAGGAGTCGGAGTCGTCATAAAATGGACAGACTCCAACTCCCAAAATATATAAGTTGGTCCAGTTAGTTCGATGCAGTGCAAAGAGCAATAGGAATTGGGTCTGGCCAGTGCTACTGCTCCCATATCTTCAGCCTCAACACATGAGGAGTGTAATTGATGACATGGAGCAGGCAAAGCGCTGCCCCAGGGGAAAAGATTCTGCTCCCATGACAAACAGATTTCAGCAAAATTTTTCACCTGCTTTCAAAGAAGTAGACGATCAACCATTCATCAAAACTGACTGTGACTGAGACAATTCCTTTATACCCTGACATTGTTAGAGATATTGCCCCTGTGGTCACTGCTTTGCCCCCCACCCAAGTTAGTGTAGAGAGGCCGTTCTGTAGCCTGCAAATCATGAGAACATATGTGAGGTCATGTATAGGATCTGGTGGAAGCAATGCTATTTCTCAGAACAAATTCAGAGACTCCACAAATGTTCCTGCAGTGTTTTGCATATTTGCAATTTTTTTGTGTTCTAAAGTCATATCCAATAAATATATTTTACACTGACAAGCAAAATGGTAACAATGGTTTGAACTTGTGACTTTCAGGTTCCATATCTCACCATCCACTACAGCTTTGTACATGAGGCTACTGTAATTTTATATACAGTCATCTCACCGATCTTATGCATAAATTTGACTTGAAAGTATTTAGCATCTGCTTAGTTCTGCAGATTCTTTCCTGTAACTGCATTGTTACTGTTTTGCTCCTAAAAATCTAAATATTAATTTCTATTATTTTGTTAGTATTTGGGAAATCCACCTTTTGGTTTTCAATACTACCTGAATCCTTCTGGGCTCTGGATCAGATTCAAGCATGTCTTGCCCAAAATCTGATCCCAGGTCTCTTCTACACATTCCCAATGTTGGTGCAGACTGGATTTGGATACAAATACAACTTTTTATTTAACTCTACCTACAAGTGTTCAAAAGATCAAAACATTGTTACCATTTTGCTTCTCAGTGTCTGTTCTACCTAAATAGCTTGTTTATTGCATCATAAGGTGATAAACAGCCTTATGTTACCATTTTACTACAGTAAAGTTATCACTTAAACATGCGCCGTGTATGAGGGAGTCAGGAGTCGGAGGTTTGGGAAATTGAGGCGCCGGAGTCGAGGCTTCGGCTTGCCGACTCCACAGCCCTGGTACTTACACAAAGATAAAATAGGATAACATACATGCAATAACAGTTATAAAATAAGAGAAAAATCTCAGAAAACATCTACCATTTACAACGTAGAGAATTTTCTTAGTCCTTGGGGCGAGGAAGGAATGGGAACACAGCTCAGATGATGGCTGAGCCCCACACTGAACATGGTTTTTCTGTTGCAGCCATATTTTGTAGTGTGAAAACTTGGTTCAGATTTTAGAGCTGCCCATCAGTTAATTAAGTTCATATGTTGTACCTGACTAGTTGGTTAGTTGATGAGGAGAAAGGAACAGGGATACCTAATTGTATATGTCCTTTGATTGAACCATTGTAATGTAGTTGTTATGGTTGGATGCAGAGATCTTCATCTATCCATCCATCAAAGTAGTTAAGAACCCTTGCTCCATGTCAAAAGTTACACTTAGAGATAACCTTTCACTCCCGCCCTCAAGAAACTAGGCCTAGTGGTCAGGGCCACCATCAGAAATTTCAGGACCCCATACGGCTGAAGTGTCTGAACACCCCTCCCCCCCGCCAATCCTGCCAATATACCAAGACCCATATCACCAAATATCAATAATATACAAAGACCAAATAATACCACAACATCATTGTTCACGTTCCCTTTTCTTCTCCATCTGATCCAGACCGGCCACCACAACACAAACACCTGAGACTCCTCACTTTTCTATCATCTTCCTAACTGTGTACATACTTCCCATCCATAGTGACCCAAATGGTCATAATAATACCCTTGGTGCCCTGGTAGCTATACTGGGAAAAAAGTATTTAGTCAGCCACCAATTGTGTAAGTTCTCCCACTTAAAAAGATGAGAGAGGCCTGTAATTGACATCATAGGTAGACCTCAAGTATGAGAGACAAAATGAGAAAACAAATCCAGAAAATCACAATGTCTGCAAATTATGGTGGAAAATAAGTATTTGGTCAACTACCAACAAGCAAGATTTCTGGCTCTCACAGACCTGTAACTTCTTATTTAAGAGGCTCTTCTGTCCTCCACTCATTACCTGTAGTAATAGCACCTGTTTGAACTTGTTATCAGTATAAAAGACACCACTCAAATTCCAAACTCCACTATGGTGAAGACCAAAAAGCTGTCGAATGACACCAGAAACAAAATTGTAGCCTTGCACCAGGCTGGGAAGACTGAATCTGCAATAGGCACGCAGCTTGGTGTGACGAAATCAACTGTGGGAGCAATAATCAGAAAATGGAAGACATACAAGACCACTGATAATCTCCCTCGAGCTGGTGCTCCGTGCAAGATCTCACCCCGTGGGGTCAAAATGATCACAAGAATAGTGAGCAAAAATCCCAGAACCACACGGGGGGACCTAGTGAATGACCTGCAGAAACCTGGGACTAACATAACAAAGGCTACCACCAGTAACACACTACGCCACCAGGGACTCAGATCCTGCAGTGCAGGCTTGTCCCCCTGCTTAAGCCAGTACATGTCTGGGCCCATCTGTATTTTGATAGAGAGCATTTGGATTATCCATAAAAGTTTTGGGAGAATGTCATATGGTCAGATGAAACCAAAGTGCAACTGTTTGGTAGAAACACAACTCGTTGTGTTTGGAGGAGAAAGAATGTAGTTACATCCAAGGAACACCATACCTACTGTGAAGCATGGGGGTGGCAACATCATGCTTTGGGGCTGTTTCTCTACAAAGGGACCAGGACAACTTCATCTGTGTACATGAAAGAATGAATGAAACCATGTATTGTAAGATTTTGAGTGCAAATCTCCTTCCATCAGCAAGGGCATTGAAAATGAAATGTGGCTGGGTTTTTCAGCATGACAAGCATCCCAAGCATACCAGCAGGGTAATGAAGGAGTGGCTTCATAAGAAGCATTTCAAGGTCCTGGATTGGCCTAGCCAGTCTCCAAATCTCAACCCCATAGAAAATCTTTAGAGGGAGTTGAAAGTTCGTGTTGCCCAGCGACAGACCCAAAACATCACTGCTCCAGAGGAAATCTACATGGAGGAATGGGCCAACATACCAGCAACAGAGTGTGCCAAGCTTGTGAAGACTTACAGAAAACGTTTGACCTCTGTCATTGCCAACAAGGATATATAACAAAGTATTGAGATTAACTTTTGTTATTGACCAAATACTTATTTTCCACCATAATTTGCAAATAAATTCTTTCTAAATCAGACAATGTGATTTTCTGGATTTTTTTTTCTCATTTTGTCTCTCATAGGTGAGGTCTACCTATGATGTCCATTACAGGCCTCTCTCATCTCTTTAAGTGGGAGAACTTGCACAATTATTGGCTGACTAAATACTTTTTTGCCCACTGTAGGTTGGTAGGGCCCCTGGTAGCTAGGTATATAGGCTTCCTTGGTAGGTAGGTGTATACCCCCCTCCCAGTAAGTAGTTAGTTATATTGGGCTCCCAGTAGGTTAATAGTTATATAGGACCCCATCTTGTAGGTAGGTAGTTAGGGCCCCCCAGAATGTAGGTAGAGTTACCTTAGTAGGTAGGTAGTTACATAGGCCCCCATTAGATAGATAGGGCCCACCAGTAGATAGGTAGAGACCCACAATAGGTAGATAGGGGGCCCTCACTAGGGAGGTAGGTAGATATGAGTCCTTCAGTAGGTAGGTACTGTAAATAGGAGCACTAAGTAGGTAGATGGATAGATGAGGCCCCCCCAGTAGGCAGATAGGTAGATAGGACCCCCCCACTAGGTAGGTATTTAAGAGTCACTTTAGTAGGTAGATAGATACTTATAACGGTTGAAAAAAGACATATGTCCATCAAGTTCAACCAAGGGTGGGGAAAATGGGGGTGAAGGGAGGGGGATAAGGAGTTTAAGCCTAGTTTCCTCTACTGATGAAAGCTTTGAAACCCATAAAGTACGAACCAATCTGCTCTAGGGAAGATTTCATTTTTGATCCCAGAGTTGCCATCAGACTGGATCTAGAATTTTATATGGCTACATACATATTATTATTTAGTGTCAGGTAGTTATCTAAGCCTTTCTTGAAACTCGCAACTGTTCCTGCTGTGACCAGCTCCTCAGGCAGGCTATTCCACAGATATACAGTTCTCATAGTGAAAAACGCTTTTCTCCTCTCAAGATTAAATCCTTTTTTCTCCAGACAAAGGGAATGTACCCTTGTCTTTTGAGGGGGCTTTACAAGAATAATTTCTTCCCATACTATTTGTAGGGACCGTTTATATAAAATATAAATGAATCATGTCCCTCCAGAGCCGTCTTTTCTCAAGACTAAATAAGTTTAATTCTTTTAACCTCTCCTCACAACTAAGAGGCTCCATTCCCCTTATAAGTTTGGTTGCTCGTGTTTGCACTCTCTCTAGCTCCATTACATCTTTTCTATAAACTGGAGCCCAGAACCGAACAGCATATTCCAAGTGAGGTCGCACCAGTGCTTTATACAGCGGTAAAATTACATCCTTGTTCCGTGAGTCCATGTCTCTTTTAATGCACGCCAATATCTTGCTTGCCTTGGAAGCAGCTGATTGACACTGCATGCTGGTCTGTAGTCTATGATCTACAAGAACGTCCAGATCTTTCTCAACAAGCAATTCTCCCAGTTTTTCTCCCCCTAGGACAGGGGTGTCAAACTCGTTTTCACCGGGGGCCACATCAGCCTCACGGCGTGCCTTAAAGGGCCGACATAATTTTAGAAGTGTGTAAACTTCTCCTTAACTGTTAAATTTGTACAGTATTGCTATTATAATTAGCCCCTTGAGGGGAACCAGGAAGATTATATTGACCCCCATAGGTAGATAGCTACATATGACCCTTGTAGGTAGATAAGTGGGTATAAAGCCCTCTGTAGATGACAGGTATATCTGCCCATGTCGGTAGATAGGTATTTTGCCCCCTGTAGCCAGGTAATAATTTGCCTCCTGCAGCCAGGTAATTGCCCCATGTAGCCAGGTAATATACCCCATATAGCCCCCCTGCAGCCAGGGAGATGCCCCACATAGCCCCCTGTAGCAAGGGAGATGCCCCACATAGCCCCCCAGTAGCCAGGCAGATGCCCCATAGCCCCCTGTAGTCAGGTACATGCCCCATATAGCCCCCCAGTAGCCAGGCAGATGCCCCATAGCCCCCCAGTAGCCATGTAGAGGTCCCATAGCCCCCCAGTAGCCATGTAGATGCCCCATAGCCCCCCAGTAGCCCTGTAGATGCCCCATAGCCCTCCAGTAGCCATGTAGATGCCCCACAGCCCCCAGTAGCCATGTAGATGCCCCATAGCCCCCAGTAGCCATATAGATGTCCCACAGCCCGCCAGTAGCCATATAGATGCCCCACAGCCCCCCCCAGTAGCCATATAGATGGCCCACAGCCCCCCAGTAGCCATATAGATGTCCCACAGCCCCTCAGTAGCCTGGCAGATGCCCCACAGCCCTCCAGTAGCCATAGAGATGGCCCACAGCTCCCCAGTAGCCATATAGATGTCCCACATCCCCCCCAGTAGCCATATAGATGCCCCCCCGGTAGCCATATAGATGTCCCACAGCCCCACAGTAGCCATGTAGATGCCCCACAGCAGCCATATAGATGTTCCACAGCCCCCCTAATGATTATAAAATAAAATAAAAACTACTCACCTGGTGGAAGTGCAGCGTGGCCCGGTCCGGTCCTGGAGCAGGTGTACAGTTTGAGCAGCGTGACGTCACGCCGCTTACGCCGTCACGCAGCTCCCAGAGATCCCCTCGGCGGCAGAGGCTGCCGACCAAGGAGACCTAGCGTCACTGGGGGCGTGAGTAAAGCGGCGCGTCACGCCCCCTAAGACGCCGTATGTACAGCACTCACCGAGTGTTGTACATATAAAGGGAGAAGGTAGGAGGGAAACGATCCCTCCTGCCTTCTCCCTGTACTAGCAGCTGCACCGAGTGTGCAGCTGCTGACTGACTCTGCGCAGCTGTGGTAAAACAGTCAGGGAGATTGCGGGCCGGAAAACACAAGGCCGCGGGTCGGATGTGGCCCGCGGGCCTTGTGTTTGACACCCGTGCCCTAGGACATATGATGCCTGCAGATTATTCGTACCCAGATACAGAACTTTACATTTATCCACATTGAACCTAATTTGCTAAGTGGATTCCCAAACACTCAGTGTGTCCAGGTCTGCTTGCAATTTATGAACATGTAACATAAATTGCATTATAATACATAGCTTGGTGTCATCTGCAAAAATACAAACAATGCTATTAATTACCCTTCATTATATCATTAATAAATATGTTGAATAAAAATGGACCTAATCCTGAGCCCTGGGGAACACCACTCATAACAAGGGACCACTCAGAGTAGGTATGTTCACACTGCATTTTTGGATACGATTTTGGGTCTGTGTTGGACCCAAAAATCGCATCCAACAACGTAGTGTTGATCGGATCCAACACGGAGCTGCGTGTTTGGATTCATGTTGGATGCAGCAGGATACTTTTATTATAGGGCTCCTTCTGCGTCTTGCGCTCCAAATTGACATGTCAATTCTTGGAACGGATCCAAAAGACGCAATGTAACCACGCATTGGTGATCACTCAAACGCCGATACGTGTTTTACATTGCGAACAATGTAAAACACACTGCTCATTGTTCAATGAGTGTTTGGGTCCGTCAAGACGGACCCAAACACGCATCTAAGAGTATGTTCACACCCTAGGAATCATTTACCACCACTCTCTGAGTATGATCCGATAGCCAGTTTTCAATCCAATTACACACCGTTATTTCTAACCCAGTGGATTTAAATTTACCCAATAAACGCATATAAGGGACAGTGTCAAACGCGTTTGCAAAGTCTAAAAACACTATAACCACAGCCGCCCCGCTATCCAGACTTCTACTCACCTTTTCATGAAAACAGATCAGGTTGGTCTGACAATTTCTGTCCTTAGTAAAACCATGCTGGCAATCACTTATAATATTGTATTCAGCCACTTATTCTAGAATATAGCCCCCTATGAGCCCCTCAAACAGATTTCCCACTATAGATATTAAACTTACTAGTCTATTATTACCTGGGCAAGACTTAGAGCCTTTTTTGAAGATGTAAACTACATTTGCCTTGGCCAGTCTCCTGGCACTATACCAGTCACCAGAGAATCTCTAAATATCATATACAGGAGCACAGAGATAACCGAGCTGAACTCTTGGGTGTATACCATCTGGGCCTGGAGCCTTGTCCACATTCAGTTTATTTAACTTGGCCTGTACCATTTCTACACTCGGCCAATTAATTATATCAGATGATGTACTGGTACCGCCTACTCCTGCACTGGGCCCGCCCACATCAGCTCTAGCACTGCACCTATTAGTACTGACACCACCAGCATTCGCACTGGGCCCACCCACATCTGCTTTCTCCTCATTTATATATACAGAGCTGAAGAACCTATTCAGTACCTCTGCCTTCTCCTGATCCCCAGTGACCGGCTCCCCAGTACTGGTTTTTAAGGGTCCTACATGCTCCGACTTTGGCTTTTTGGCATTTATGTGTTTAAAGAATTTCTTGGGGTTTGTTGTGCTGTCCTTGTCCACCTGCCTTTCATTTTGTATTTCAGCTGCTTAAATTAATATTTTTTTACCAATTTTATTAAGCTTGTTGTAATTTTCAAAGGCTGATCCTGACCCCTGTGATTTATATTTTTTAAATGCCCTTTTTTATTATTTATTGCCCTCTTAACAAAAGGTAAAAGCCATGTTGGATTTAGTTTTAACCCCTTAAGGACTCTGTACGTACTCTGCGACCGCGACCCCCCCCGCACAGGCGCCGGGAGTTAGCGGCTGATCGCAGCTAACACTCGGCCGATACAGCGCGAGCTGGCAGCGTCGCCCGCCCGTGCTGTTTAACCCCTTAGATGCCGCGGCAAAGATGGCCGCGGCGTCTAAATGAATGAAGAGCGGTGCAGCATAACTGCAGCGATCCGACGCCTGGACATGACAGCGGGGAGCCTTGTGAAGGCTCCCATCACTGCCATGTCCTGGTTTGCCCCACTTCCGGCCGCATCTTGGTACTGTCTAATGCATGGTCTTTGCAGTGAATTAGACTGTATTAACAATCGCACCCCCTAGTGGTCAAGCACCAAAGGGGGACTCAATGTTAAAGTAAAAAAATAAATAAATAAAGTTTTAAAGTACAAAAAAAAGTATTAAAAGTTCAAATCACCCCCCTTTCTCCATTTTACAAATAAAAACAATAAAATAATAAATAAGTTACACATAGTTGGTATCGCCGCGTCCGAAAAAGTCCGATCTATAAAAATATAACCTCATTTTTCCTGTATGCTAAACACCGTAGAAGAAAAAAAATTCCAAACGGCAAAATTGTGTTTTTTGGCCGTTTTCACTTAAAAAATGGAATAAAAGTGATCAAAAAAGTCGCATGCATTCCAAACTTCTAGCAATAAAAAGTACACTTCAGCCCGCAAGAAATACACCCTCACTGACGTCTGTAGGTGTTAGTAGTAAAAAAGTTACTGGTCGCAGAAAATGGACCCCTGGGCGCAAATTTCAAAAGTAGAAAATGTTTGAAATTTTTTTTACAGTACCAAAACATAATGGAAACCCTACACATTTGGTATTGGCGGATGCATATCAACCTGTAGAATACAGATAACACATCATTTTTACTGAAGATTGAACGCCGTAAAAGCAAAACACCCGCAAACATGGTGAAAATACGTTTTTTTTCACAATTTGTCCCACTTGGAATTTCTTTGTCCCGCAAAATAAAAGCCCTCATGTGTCTATGTAGGTGGAAAAATAAAAATGTTATGGCTTTGGGAAGGCGAAGAGGGAATAACGAACGTGTCCACAACAAAAAACGCCGGGTCTTTAAGGGGTTAATCACTAAGTCATTATTGGAGACACTGTATAGGCTATCAGTTTGTCCTGGATATCGTCTAGCAACAATAGATTTTGTAAGTTTATATACACGTATACAACATGAAGATGGTATAGAAGCAGTACTATCATTCCTGACAAGGACGGACGGAGATGAGAAACAAGTACAATATATTGGTGAGCTTTTGCGATTTGTGTTAACCCATAATGCCTTTTGTTTTAATGAGGAATGGTTTTTGCAATGTACTGGAACGGCGATGGGGACACCAGTCGCCCCGGTTTTTGCAAATTAGTTTTTGGCATACTGGGAGGAGAAATATATCTACAATTTGAAAAATCCTTTTGTGAGGTATATTGTACACTGGTCACGCTTTATAGACGATATTTTGGTTGTTTGGTCAGGAACAGATGAACAATTTGAGGAATTTGATATATTAATATCAATACTGTTAACATGGAATTTACAGCTACTCTAGGTGGTGATAAAGTGGTATTTTTAGATCTTGAAATACAACTGAAGGATAATTCTCTGGTGACACGTGGATACAGAAAACCTAGTGCAACTAATGCACTCCTTCATAAAAATAGCTTTCATCCTAGATATGTTAAAAAGTCACTTCCATTTGGTCAATTTCTCAGGCTGAGGCGTAACAATGTGGATTATACTGATTTTTTAGAACAGTCTGTTGACTTGATGGATAGCTTGAGAAACCGAGGATATGAGGAACAGGATATTAATGAAGCTTTTTCGAGAGCAGCAAATTATGATAGACATATGTCTTTCTTTAAAAAACGGGAAAGGAATGACATGAATCGTTTTGTATTATCTTTTCAACATAGTGATATGTCGGACTATATACGATCGGTCATCAGAAAACATTGGTCGCTCATTGAATTCGATAATGATTTGCATGATAAGGCATCCTTACCTCCGGTGATTTCATTTAGGAGATGTAAGAATATAAGGGATGTTCTAGTCAGAAGTAGGTTTGTAGAGAATTGTGGTAAAAATTGGTTAAATCAAACAGCCCCAGTTGGAAATCATAGATGTAGAATGTGTTCCTTTTGTAAATTCATGAGAATTGAGTCTTCTTTACAGCTGGGTCAGATATGGCATACAGTACAGGATTTTATTACATGTAGTTTCATAGTTTGTAAGGCCGAAAAAAGACAAGACGTCCATCCAATTCAGCCTGCTATGCTAAGGTGTTGATCCAGAGGAAGGCAAAACCCCCCAATGAGGTATAAGCCAATTGTCCTCATTTTAGGGAAAAATTCCTTCCCGACTCCAATCTGGCAATCAGAAAATCCCTGGATCAATGACCCCTCTCCTGAATCCTAGACACTATAACTTGTTATATTATTACGCTCCAGAAATGCATCTAAACCATTTTTGAACTCCGTTATTGAATTTATCATGACAAGTCCCTCTGGCAGAGAGTTCCACAGTCTCACTGCTCTTACAGTAAAGAATCCCTTTCTATGTTTATGTAGAAACTTTCGTTCCTCAAGACGTAGAGGATGCCCCCTTGTTCTAGATACAGCCCTGGGTATAAAAAAAATCTTGGGAGAGATCTCTATATTGACATTTGATGTATTTAAACATATTTATTTTGTCCCCCCGAAGCCGTCTTTTCTCTAAACTAAATAACCCTAATCTTGCTAATCTTTCTGGGTACTGTAGTCCACCCAGTCCTTTTTATTATTTTGCCCGCCTTTGTACCTGTTCAAGCTCTACAATGTCTTTCCTGTGCACTGGTGCCCAAAACTGTACACAATATTCCATGTGTGGTCTAACCAATGACTTGTATAATGGGAGAATAATGTTCTCATCATGTGCCTCTATGCCCCTTTTAATACACCCCATAATCCTATTTGCCTTGGCAGCTGCTGCCTGACACTGGCTGCTACAGTTAAAGGAGTTGTCTCATTACGAGCTTTCAGCCTGTCACTGTCCCTGGTAAGTTGAACTGAGGGGCGTGCTTCTTGGTCTGTCTGTTCTGCTCCCTCTCCCCCCTCCCATCAGCACACAGGCAGCTACGTAACTTCTATACAGGGGGGGAGGGGGTTTGCTCTCAGAGTTCACCCTGTGTGTGCCTGCCTAGGTCTGTTACAGGAGAGGGCTGATCTAGGAGTGTAGAGAGGAATATGAAGCTGTGTGCTAATAGAGCAGAGGGGATGCATGTGTTCCTATATCCCCTGCTTAGCTTACAAGTCTCCACATCTCCAGCAACAACAAGGGCAGTGTTACTATACTCAGGATGTGTCCCTAATACAGGAGAACATAAAGTATTCACATGCCTGATTTGTATAGTATTAGTATAGTCACAGTTCCAAAGACATATCATGATTATAGTAACAGACAGGGTCACTGCTGTCACATCTATCTGTGTAGAGAGCAGGAGGAAGCAGGGACACACAGGGTTAATCCAGGCAGCTCGGACACAGACGCCAGAGTCCTCCCTCCCCCTCCCTCCTCCTCCCTCCACTACAGAAGCATTCTGTGCGGGAGGGGCTCTCTGCTCAGACCTGTATTCAAAGGTGATGAGTCATTCAGACCTGACAGCCAGTAAGATAATGATCAACAGGTCTGCTACTATAGAGATTTGAGAATCTTATGTAGTAATACTAACAGGGCTAGCTCAAAATCAGTTAGAACATTTGTAATGAACATATATTGCAAAGCTGCTTGTTTTTTAAAGATCTTTAAATTAAAACCCAATCATTGTAGCGAGACAACCCCTTTAAAGTTTACTGTCCACTAGGATTCCCAAGTCCTTCTCCATGTCACTTTTACCCAGTGTTTTTCCATTTAACATGTAGTCATGTAATGGATTTTTCCTCCCCATGTGCATAACCTTGCATTTATCTGTATTAAACCTCATCTGCCATTTCCCTGCCCAGGACTCCAACTTATCCAGATCCCTTTGTAATAACACATTATCCTCTATTGTGTTGATTACTTTACAGAGCTTAGTATCATCTGCAAATATCGATATTCTACTGTGTAATCACTGTGTAAGATCATTAATGAAAATGTTAGGATAGGGCCCAATACTGACCCTTGTGGTACCCCACTAGTAACAGCGATCCAGTCTGAGTATGTACCGTTAATTACTACCCTTTGTTTTCTATCAGTGAGCCAGTTGCCTACCCACTTGCACACGTTTTCCCCCAGTCCAAGCATTCTCATTTTATTTACCAACCTTTTATGTGGCACCGTATCAAATGCTTTAGAAAAATCTAGATATATGACATCCCATGTCAGTCCTTAGCAACTAACTTCCTCATAGAAGCTGATGAGATTAGTCTGACAGGACCGATCCTTCATGAACCCATGCTGGAACAGCGTTATACATTTATTTTCAGTGAGATACTCCAGGATAGCATCTCTGAGAAAACCTTCAAACATTTTACATACAACAGAGGTTAAGCTTACTGGCCTATAGTTTCCTGGATCACTTTTTGACCCCTTTTTGAATATTGGCACCACATTTGCTATGCGCCAATCCTTTTGGACATACCCCGTTATGTAGATCTAATTTTATAGTAGATCTAATTTTAAATGTAGATCTAATTTTATAGTTGACGCATTATGGTGCAGTTGTGGGTGCTTTTATATAGGTAAAACTATATGTCCACTGTTTAAACATATCAGAGAACACTTTTATTCCTTGAAAACAGGAAAGGGTGCTCCACGCTTTATTGCACATATGCGTCTTGTACATAATAACGATACTTCACAGATCTCGTTTGCGGGTCTTCAGAGAGTCCTCTCAGGTAGTAATAACAAAGATTACACGATTGTTACAGCTGGAATCTAGATGGATTCTGCGTACGGAGGCTCTGGGACCATTAGGGTTAAATGATAAAAATGATTTATCTTCATTCTTATGAGTGTGCTGCTAAAGTAGGTTAATAGATGTTGCAATATAAACTTTGTAATGTAACCATTGATTGTTTTTAAGTGTATGTATGTGTGTTTCCCTTTTTATGATGTCATTAATTAAGATTGACAGACATCGGGGGTTTAAATGCGTGCAACGCATGCGCCCTGTATGCCTTGAGGAAGCGTCTGATGACGTGAAACGGCCGTCGGCTGTGACGGTGCCTCTCTCCCTGCTCCGCTGTTTGTGTGCCCGCGTGATGTTTTCAAGCGTTGAATAAAAGTTATAGAAAAAGGATTCGGTGAGTGCAGCTATATTCTTCTATTGTGCACTGGATTGGAACTTTCTGTTTGATAGCATTGCACCTCTGTTCACCTATATACACCTCTGTGGATTACTTTGAATGGATCGTATATCTTGACTGTGGGCTAGTGCCAATCCATTTCTTCTACTCCTTGCTATTAATCACCTATACTTGTTACCATAGGAATACATTTTGCTATCAATTTCCCCAGACTATATTTAAAGCCCTCCGAATTGGTTTCTACATCACTTATTGATAATAGTTGCTCCCAGTTTATGTCCTGTAGTGTGGCATTCAATAAGGGGAAATTGGCCTTTTCAAAATTAAATGTTTTTGCCCTCCTGCTGTGTTTCTTTTTTTCCAGTTTACACTAAAATGAAATATATTGTGGTCACTGTTACCAAGATTTTCAGAAACCATGACCGTTCCAAAAAGTTCTGCTTTGTTAGAAATTACCAGGTCCAACAGAGCATTACTTCTAGTGGGATTGTCCACAAGCTGCCCCATAAAATTATCCTGTAACAGGTTGAGAAACTTCCTTTCCTTTGCAGTTGATGCAGAACTGTGAACCCAGTCAATGTCTGGGTAATTAAAGTCGCCCATTATTACCACTGTAGCTGGCTGTGCTGCCCTCACCATTTGATTATGCACCTGTTCTTCTATCTCCCCAGTGATGTTCGGTGATCTATAGGTTACCTCAAAAATAATTTTTTCTGCATTAACCCCTCCTTGTATTTCCAACCATAATGTTACCACATCTCCACCCTCTATTACCTCGTTCACTTTTGCCTTCATATCACTCCTTACATACAGACACACTCCTCCCCCATTCCTGTTCGCTCTGTCCTTCCTAAATAGATTAAAACCTTGAAGATTAACAGCCCTTTCATGTGAGGAGTCCAGCCATGTTTCAGCAACACCAACCACATCAATCTCCTCTTCTTCTAGAACGGAGTTCCCCAACTCCAGTCCTCAATGCCCACAAACAGGTCTTGTTTTCAGAATCTACCACAGAATGATATGACAATAATTAAATCACCTGTGCAATGCTAAGGAAAGACAGAAAACATGACCTGTTGGTGGGCTTTGGAGTTGGGGACCCCTGCTCTAGAACTAGCGCCTCAAGATCCCCCCTTTTCTTGCTAGTCTTCTGGCATTTGTGAATAGACATTAAGGATGACATGTATGAATGGGGCTGCTCCAGATATCTAGCATCTTTACAGCCTGATATCCAGCACAGCCCCGTTCATACATTTTCAAATCTCCCGCATGCCACTCAAGGGCACATTACATAGTGCCTGCAGCACTTTGTATTGCGCCCGATCTCGGGGGGTGTGTGGGAGGCGGGGCGCGCTAGAACCATAGTGAAGCTATAGAGTTGCTACGGCAGTTCTGGACGCATTACAGCCGGAACAGGTATACCACTTTCAAAATGGTATACCTGAGTCCGAACTGTCGTGCAAGTGCTGGAATGTGCTTGATTTAAGACCCGCTGTATAGCGGGTTCATAAGTAAGGCGCATTTTATGCCTTTTTCAATGCTGGTTTGCAACACATGGGTCTCCTTATTCACTGGTATAGTCCACCTCCCACAGTCTACTTCTCCACCCACCGATATAGTCTGTCCCTTCTCTAACCTATCTACCCCTGCATTTCTAGATTGTCCTCTCTCCTCAACCCTAGTTTAAATACTCCTGCACCACTTCTAGAATTCTCTCCCCCAGCACAGCAGACTCCCTTCCATTCAATTTATCTTTAGAAAACAGATTTTACTCCAATGAAAAATCAGTCCAGTTCTCTAAGAACCCAAACCCTTCTGTCCTACACCAAGACTTCAGCCATGCATTTATCTCCCATGGTCCGGAGGTCCTTCCTTTCCTTTCAAATTATTCTTGAGGATCCTCCACCTACCGTGTATTCTGTCATTGGTTCCAACATGGACCACAACAGCTGGGTCATCACAAGCCCCTCCCAGTAATTTATCCATCCAGTCCACCGTATGCTGAACCCTGACCCCAGGGAGACGGCAAACCATTCGGTTGAGGCGGTCCTGGCGACAAATTATTCTATCAGTCTTCCTGATTATAGAATCCCTATAACTACTTACTGTCTTTTCCTACCTGCATTTCCATCCCCCTGACTACTAGCTGGGCTGCTCTTCCGGCTACAAGGAAGAGCAGATTCCATTAGGGCTGCAATTTCTGTGACTGGTGCCTCCGCATTATCACCCAACTTGGCAATGTTTCAGGGAATCTCAGGAGGAGAAGTGGCCTTCCTTTTTCTGGTTCCCCTGGAACTCCCCCTAACTTCATTAACCCAGCTACATGGCTCATCCTGCTGATCTAATACTCCACCCTCAACATTTAACCCACCAACTGTTTGCTCAGTGAGAAGTAAACTCATGATTGTGTCAATTGCCCTCAGTGTTGCATTTTGCTCCTCCAGATCTATAATGCGAGCTTCCAGAGTAGCAACCTCTTGCTCCAGTAGTGCATAGATATGGCAGCTGTGCACTGATGAAAATTGCCAGTTATGCTGCCCATTATCCCGGTGCAAAAGGTTATTTAGATTAAAATGATAAATTAAGTTTAACTTACCAGTTTTACACTCCTGTTTTTAACTCGCACTACGTTTACCCACTCTGTGAACTAAGCTCAGGAGCAAGGTAGGTACTCACTTCTCTACTGCTTCCTAGGCAAGTCCACCTGCCCTTGGCCCCAAGCCTGGTGCTTTAGGCTTGGGGCCTAGGACAGGAAGCAGTGCAGTTGTGATGATGTCACTTCAGCGCACTGCCTGTGCAGTGACATAAGGCAGGTAGTGAACCACCCTACATGTCAAGAACATTGTAAGGATGCACGTACAATTGAGATAGCCTATAGGGTAGAAGGAACAGGCCTACAGACACCCCCATAAATGACTCCATCTAAGAAACTGCACCCCTCAAAGTTTTCAAAACAGCATTTAGGAAGCTTATTAACCCTCTAGGTGTTTTGCATAAATTAAAGCAAATTCCAAGGGAACACAGCTTTTGGTTGGGGCCATGTCTCATTTGCAAGGCCCCCAAAGTTCCAGAACAGGTGAAACCTTTCAGAAGTCGCCCCATTTTGAATTCAACACTCCTAAAAGATCTCATCTAGGGGTGTATTGTGCATTTTTTTTTGTATTGGACCGTGAAAATGGGTGACAAAAACCCCACAGTACCGCCATTGTTTTTTTTTTATCTTTATTTTTACAGTGTCCGCCTTGTGGTATAAATGACATGATAACTTTACTATGTTGATCAGTACAATTACAACAATCTCAATTTTAGATTTTTATGTTTTTTGTGTTTTATTACTTTACACAATAGAAATACATTTCTAAAAAAAATTGCTTTTTTATATCGTCATAGTCTGACAGCCATAACTTTTTCATTTTTCTTTATACGGAACTATGTAAAGACTTATTCTTTGCAAAAGAAGTTAACATTTTCATTGGTACCATTTAGGGGTTCACATGATGCTTAAATCGCTTTTTATCAAGGATTTTGGGAGGTGGGATGAACAAAATACAGCAATCATGGAAGTGATTTTTATTTTTTACACTGGTCACTGTGCGGTATAAATAACATGTAAACTTTTCTCAGCAGGTCAATACGATTACAGCAATACCCAATTTATATTTTTTTTGTTTTACTGCTTTTACACTGTATAAACAATTTTATTTAAAAAAACACATTTGTCATAGTCTGAAAGTCATAACTTTTATTTTTCTGTTTAAGGAGCTGTGTAAGGGCTTGTTTTTTGCGGGATGAGTTGACTTTTTCATTGGTACAATTTTTTTGTTCGCTTTTAAGCCCATTTTTTTTGAGGAAGGGTGAAGAAAATACGGCAATCCAGGTAATGTTTTTTTATTTTTAACAGTGTTCACCGAGCAGTATTTATGACTAGTAGGTTTTACTCTGTGGGTCAATATGATTATGGCGATACCTAATTTATGTTTTATGTATATGTTTTTTTTTATTGTAGCACTTAGAAATATATATATACTGTACATATATATATATATATATATATATATATATATATATATATATGTATATATATATATATTTTTTTTTTTTTTTTTTTTTTTTTTTTAAATAGCTTTATAATCAATTTTCTGTGTTGAGGGATGAACGAAAATCAAAATTGTCGGTTTTTTTTACAGCTTTCATCATGCGGGTTAAATAACGTGCGAAATGTATAGGATCGTTGTTACACAAGCAACAATAACAAATCTCTGTAATTTATTTTTTTTTTATATTGGCAGTTGGTGTTTGTAGAGGGAAAAGGACTAGTTATGTGTTTTTATTTTAGTCTATTGTTTGTTTATTTCTTTTTTTACTTGAATCAGTTACAATTCATAGCAGTACATAACTGTACTGCTTTGTAATGTAATTGTCAATTACTATGCCCGACCGTACCTTCTTCCAATGTCGAGAAGAGGTTAAAGGGGTTTTACCATGATTTTATGCTTGGTTTGTCCTGCTTCAGCTTTCAGTATGTTCAAAAGGGGGTGTATGATTTTTTTAACTGCATAACATGTGACCCAGCAGTCTTGACATCAGCATGCCGTTCGCCACAGTGTGCTCACTCTAGTCAAAAAAAGGTCTGTTTATGTAAAGAGCTGTGAGTAGCTACAGTGTAGCTGAGTGGTTATCACTTTGGCCTTTGAGCAAAAGAAAATCCCTGCAGAAACCAAACGTGGATTTTATTTTCCCAATGCACATACCTGATTGAGGTTTCTTTTCATTTATTTGCAGTGTTTGATTGATTACTGGGTACAGGGTACAGGAGTAGAGTGACAACATCTGTGGTTGTACACTCACTCAGCAGGGAGTGTGTGATTACTAAGCAGGAAAGAGACTGACAGTATTTTCCTGAAAGGAAAGGTGATGCTTTTGTAGCTAGAACTGAGGCGCTCTCGTCACTGGTTGTATCCCCTAGAGACTAAAGGTGACATGTATGATCGAGAGTTGCACCTATTTTCTGTCAAAAACTGCGGCTCACCGATCCAAATCCCCTGTCAGACGCAGTGATGCGATGTTAGGCGCAACCTTCGCCACTTTCGACTTCGCCTAACATGAAGGGCTGTGTAATGGGAGCGGTGTGGGCGTTCTGGGGCGGGACGCGGCTCATTCGAATACTCCGAGGCATGCATGATCGCAGGTCGGCAAAGTGCGGCGCATTGCAGCGCTCGAAAGCTCCGACAGGCAGACCTAGTTGAAGTTGGTCTAAATGAGCTGGAGGAGGCGAAGTGAAGCGAGAACATAACATGAGAGGAAACATATAGAAGATCGCAAAAGAAATACATCTCGGCTCTCAGCTCCGTGAGGCATGGAGTATGATTCCAAAAAAAATATTTTTATTAGGTGTAAAACATTTTCAGAAAAAGAGCTCAAACCTTCAAAAATAAAAAAATAAAAACATAAAAAAAATCACTTTCCAAAAATCTAGAACGGCGCTACATCAGGAATTAGGATCTTGGAAATTGCTGGGAAATACAGTATTTCAAATTCTGTAAGCGCTTCTCGTTGGTCGGCAGAAACCAGCCAATCAGAATAGGAGCGACAGTAACCCATTAAAACCTATGGAGAAGTATTGACTAATCAAATTCAAAGGCGGACAGTTCAAAATACAGAAAAAATGCAGAAAAGAGCTGATTGGTTCAGCTAGCGGGGGTTTGGTTATCCCGGCCAATCAGAGCGCGAGCTACTTTCTCCCATTGTAGTCTATGGCCAGATTGGGGCACTGAAATCTCAGCGCCGTGCGGCATGGAGTATTAGTAAATAAATAATTTTTATTAAGTGTAAAATATTATCTGAAAAAGAACTGAAACATTCTATAAACATACATCAATAAAATCAATAACAACGCGTTTTGTCGCCGAGAACGGTGCAACATCGGGAATTGGGGTATTCGAAATTGCTGGAAAATACAGTAATTCAAATTCTGTAAGCGCTTCTCATTGGTCGGCATAAACCAGCCAATCAGAAGGTGGGACAGTTCAAAATACAGTAAAAAAGCCAGAAAAGGGCTGATTGGTTGAGCTAGCGGGGGCTTGGCTATCCCGGCCAATCAGAGAGCGAGCTACTTTGTCCCATTGTAGTCTATGGCCAGATCGGGGCAATGAAATCTTAGCTCTCAGCGCTGTGCGGCATGGAGTATGATTTAAAAAAAATCGTTTTTATTAGGTGTCAAATATTATCAGAAAAAGAGCTTAAACCTTCTATAAACATAAATCAATCAAATCCCTAACAATGCGTGCACCTTCCGCAAGATTTTTGAACAACCTGGGCACAACACCTCAGCTGCATCATCTCTTCTCAGTTTCAGAAAAGGCGACTCCACAGTGGGCCAATATGCCATCCAGTTTCGTACCTTGGCTTCAGAGCTTGCTTGGAATAATGAAACCATGATTGCGGCCTTGTGGGGAGGCCTCGATGGGTGTATTAAGGATGAGCTGGTTAGTCGGGACTTACCAACTACCCTGGATGACCTATAGATGTACTGTCAGGGTGGCAGGTTCACCAAAATTTTAGGTAAACCACCTCCTATTTATGTGACATAGCTGGATCATTGCAAACTTAGCACTTCTTAACCCTTTGTCTCACCCATACACCATAATAGATTGTAAGCTCTCCTGAGCAGGGCCCTCACACCTTGTGTCTTATCTGTAAGTTCTTTCAATGTGTAATGTCTTTATGTATACCCTCTGAATTGTAAAGCACTGCGGAATATGTTGGTGCTATATAAATAAAGATTATTATTATCGCTCTAGCCACCCAGATTGATATCCGCATTACAGAGAGGGAACTAGAACTTCATCAGCAGTCAATGTCCTCCTGGCCTCGCAAGTCTCCGCGCCTTGTACCTGCATCCCGAAGTCTACCTCACCAGGCACATACAAACCATAAACAAATAAGTCCAGCTGTCACTGATAAATACCGTTTCCTTGGGTGATATACACCTCTCAAAATAGAACTCCTCTCCATATATATAGAAGAGCAACACACTAAAGACCAGAGAGTATGTAGTTCAAAAATACAAAAATACCTTTATTGACAACATATATAAAACATTTTTCCATTAAAATAGGCATATCAAGGGATCCAGATAATTGCAGGCATAAACCATTTCATCCTATACATATAGTAACCAGATCTAAATTCAAATGGGATACTCCGAGCACATTATCTATAAACAGACTATCTCCAATACGGCTCAGTGGCCAGAATAATACAGATAATGTTATAGTATAAAAATGTAGGTATACCTCAAAAATCAAAGAGATCCCAATAGGGAAATAGGAGCCTGCTCCCCAACGCGCGTTTCGCGTCTGCTTCCTCAGGGGGTAATGTATCCAGACATCCACACTGTTTAAATATCCCCAACATAATGAATAACAGCCGTGGCGCAAATACGGCGCACGCGCCGTGCTCGGAGGGAGACGGCTAACCGTGCCCCACTTCCGGCCGTCACATGCAACTGCGCATGTGCGGATGAATACAACATCCGGACATGCGCATCACACGTAGAGACGCCGCAGTGGAAGCCGGTGCCAGAATCCCCGCACGGGGCATGCGCACAATGCGCTCACAGCATTTAAATCCTAAGTATCGTTCACATTCATCTCAGGTACGTACAATGTGGCAGTGAGCATACAACAAAAGAAAAAGTCTAGAAGGACCAATAAAGTCTCATATACAACAAGATCTTGTTGCATAAACTCACTGTCACCAACGGGTCTCGGACAGAGCAGCAATAGTATATGTATGCAACATATTATGCAGATGACCACAGTCTTATTAATAATATTGCCAGCATCAAAAATCATAGCATTAATCCGACACAATGTCATGTGTTACACAAAAACAGTACATACAAAAATGTAACAATCAATCTGATATTATATAATTTTTATAAAGAATCAATTAACGTAGTCCAACGTTATGATTAAATGTCAGAGAATTCATATCCATGGACAGGAACAGATGATTCAGTAAATTATCTAGGGATAAATGAACAGGGAAATATGGATTAAAAACAACAAGATAAAACTCAAGGACGATGCAGAGACAAAGAGAGAATACAAAAAACATGGCATAGGGAAACATATATGTATCCCTTCACAATATATCTACATAATTAATGCACAAGAAGAAAAACACCAAGGGGAACTCCATATAATCTGTTCATAGGAAAGACGCAAAGCTTAATTTTTCATTCAACCCAAAAGGTGCCATAGAATTCAAAGATATAATCCATCTGGCTTCTTTTTGTTCCAAGCAACGCATCGCATTACCTCCTCTAATCCCCAAATGGGCCACATCAATACCACAAACTTTTAATCCTTTAGGATCACAATTGTGGTATTTTGAAAAATGCCTGGGAAGAGTTTTAAGTTGCTCACTATCTTCAACTCCCTTGGCGGCCACTATGTCTTGAACGTGTTCACGTATCCTAATTTTCAACTCACGCGTAGTCACACCTACATAAACTTTGGAGCATGGACAATGAGCCAAATATATTAAATTTTTGTACACAACGTAATATAATGGCGAATCTGAAAGCGCGGCTCTTATCCATCGTGGTAAATACGTTGGTCCTGATCAAGTTAGGACATGCAACGCATCTACCACACGAAAAAAGCCTTGTGTGGGACCGTGTGAGCTGAACGGATTTTGTTTTTAAAGGGACATAGTGGCTCTGAAACCAAGAGATCACGAAGTTTTGGGGCGATCCCCCCGGCTTTTCATGAGGGGAAGTCAGGGGGCCAACATCTCCCAAACCACCAAATTTCCTTTTTTTAATATACCCAATGCTTCAAAATTTTACAAATTTCCCGGGCCATTGCTGATTATTTTAAATTTAAAGAAGCAAACCTTTTTTTGTCTCTAAATTTTTTTTGGGCCCTTGTAAAATTTGGGTCAGGGGGGTCCTTTTTGGCCCCGATAAAATATGTTTTTTTTTCAAAGCCCTTTTACTAAAAACCCCTACAGAAAACGATCACCCAAATTATTTCCTGGGTTTCCAAATTCGGGCATGGGAAGAACAGACCCCGGGGCGAACACCGGAACTGCCCCCTTTTGGGGAGGCCCCGACATGAATAATTTGGAACGACGAGGCATGAATTATAAATTTAAAACCCCATCTTTTTTTCCGATAAAAGCCCGGTTTGTAACACCCCCAATTCCAATAAACCCTTCAAAAAAGGTGCCCTTAAAAATTCCCCCCTTTTGTGTATCCATTTTATGGGTTTAAATTTTAAAAATTTTGCAATCTTTGGGAGTTCAATTTTCCATGAATGCATTTCAACGGGGCGGTGATCCCCCCCAAAAAAAACAGAATGCCCATCTATATCCCTTTAAACCCAAACATAAAATTTGATCTCCCCCAAAAAAGCCTCGTCGTGAAAGATGTTTTTCCCAATAGCCAAGGAAGTTAGCGTACCCGGGAGCGCAAGCGCTCCCATCAGTTTCCCGGGGAAAATTGGGTTTTAAAAAAAGGTATCCTTAAGAAAAAGAGTTTATGTGTTAAGAAAAACCTGTAACAGTTCAAGAATAAATTTTAACATAAATCCCCCTTCCAAACCCACTCAGTCTTAAAAAAAATTTTCCACTGCCTCAAACCTTTCCCTGTCCCGGGATATTTGTATATGGGGAAACTAAAACGTCCCCTTTAACCAAAAGTACCCCAGTTTCCACACTGATCCCATCAATCCCCTCAAAAACTTCCGAAACCCCCGAAAGATGGTAGTAATTCCACCAAGGGTTTTTCAAAAAGGGTCAATAAACCCTTTAACAAGCGGGATCACCAATCCTCCAATACCTGCCACTTTTGGGACGCCCAGGCGGATTGAGGGGAATCCTGGCCCCTTTTGGGGAGCGGGTTTTAGAGTTGGGATCCTTTTGGGTACTTCACTAAGAGGTTGTCAAAAATTTTTTTTTGGGATGATTTTCCACTTCCACCCCAAACCACAATCTCATAAAAGTTCCCCCCGAAAAACCGGATCGGAAATTTTATATAGCTTTTTGTAATTTTGTTTTTCTTTTAATTGGCGTGCCCCTTTTCTCCATACTTAAAAACAGGCCACACCACTAAAGTTTCCCCCCTTTTCCCGCTGGCTAAAACCACATCAGTCATGGGCCCGCAGCTCTCTCAGAGCGATTTTTTTTTCCCCGGGAAAATTGTCTCCACCCCCCGAATTTTAGGGATTTTCTTAAATAAATTAAACCCCCAATCGCACAAAGATTTTGATCTTAGGGGATTAAACAGAGGGGGAAACACAGATGACCAAAGGGAAAAAGATCCGATAAAAAGTACCTGAAGTATTTTCGTTCGTTCAGATATTTAATCCTCCAAACAAACCCCCTGCATTCCCTTTCCCCCCCCTCAGGGCGGGAAAAAAGCCTAATTCCCTTTTTTTTAGCATGCATCTTTTTAACAAACAGCTTCCGTGCAAATAAATGGAGGTCCCCTTTTTGACTGAAAAAAATTTTTAAATTTATTAAATCCCCGGGGGGAATGTTAAGCCTAAACACAGTAACCCCAAGCTGCGTTTTTAAAAAAAAAGTGAAGATAGGTTAATCACCTTCACTTGTTTTTCCCTTGGGATTTTTTTTTTCTTCCTGAGGGAGGTATCGGGGTTTATCTCGGAGGATTCCTATAACGCTTAGGATAATTAGAGTTTTCACCCTGAACAGCATTTTGACTGCGCTGTACTCGTTTATGTTCCTCATATGAGACAGTGGAAGACACTGATCCAGATCGAGACCTAGAGCGTGATCTTTCCCTGTTATGTCTCCATCTATACATCTGTCCATGCTGTAAATCGGTGGCATCTCTCAGAAGTTTGTTAGATTTAGTCTCACAGACCTCTTTCTCCCATTTGGAGCATTCCTTATCTACCTCAAGACTGAAGCTCTCCAATTCCTCCTTCGATAGTAAGTTTCCCAATTTCGTTTGGATCTCCCCTAATTCTACTTCTATCTCCTCCAAGGTTCTACTATTAGATTGGACCAAAAGGTCCATAAAACCACGAGAGCAGTTAGTGGCAAGTTCTTCCCATTTTTCCTTAAATGTATCATCTTCTATCAAGAAGGAGGGGAGAACCAGGCACATGCTTTCCCTCAAGATGACTCCATTGAGGTGAATCGTGCTTACCTAACCCCGGAGGAACGCACTCATCTGCGCAGTTTAAACCTGTATCTATACTGTTGCGGTACCCAACACTATCTGAAGAACTGCCCATTCTGCCCTGCTGCACCCCGGTAACTCAGTGCCAAGGTTTTATGGGTGAGATGACCCTGAATGATGATGCTTCCGTCCCTCGTGTTACCACTCTCTGTTATTCATCTAGTTCTTTATTCCAAGTTCCTGCTTTGCTGGTCTCTGGATCGTCTGCGAACTTCATCCATCCTTCTCTACTGGAGAGGTTCTGCCTGCCTGTCTCCCTTCTGGAGAGACCCCTGCATTTTGCCTCCATCAACGGGGAGATTCTGAAGGAGCCTGTCCAGTCCTTTACCCAGCCTCTGTCTTTGCAAGTCGGAAGTTCCCACAAGATGGAAATTTCTTTCTATGTCCTGCCTAGTTCCTCTGCTTCGGTCCTGCTTGGTCTTCTGTGGTTCCAGCTTCATTCTCCATCATTGGATTGGAAAACGGGCAAGCAATGTCATTCACACTGCCTCGAGCCCATCCATTTGGTGTGATCCTACCCACTCTTTCCCTGCCCGTTGCTTCTGTTATTCCAGCAGTGGAATCTCTTGTCTAGGAAGATACTCAGGACAAGTCATCTTGATTCCCGCCCACCTCTGTCCCTGCCTACTGCTTCTTCTATGCCTGTTTTGGTCCAGAAAGTTTCCCAAGGTTGGCATGACCTCTCCTCTGTAGACAGTTCTGTGCTCATGCCACTTTTTTGCCCTCTGTTGTGCTCCCAGTCCATTCTGCGGCTCCCATTATAGACGGGTCTCTGCTTTCTATCATGTACCTGCTTCTGCCACTCCGGCTGTTGGCATCTACTCGCCTGTTCTGGCTCCAGTCCAGTTGCTTTGGCCACTGCCGTTGCCAGCTACAGCTCACTAGTCCTCGCTCATGCTCACTGGCGTCCTGTGCGCGCATGTGTGCGGCACTGCCTGAATATTTAAAGAGACAGTGGTCTGATTACCTGGCTAATGACCTGTGACCGTTTGTATTAAAAGGAACTTCCTGCAGACTGGGGACCCTTTAGACTCCACTTCCAGACATGGTCTCCATATATACCATCCTCGCCCGTGGTGATCAGAGGATCCACACCACCGTTGTACCCCATTAGAACATGTCACTTAGTGAAAAGCACTTGTATTCTCTCCTCAAAACTGTGTAGGTTTTGTTTACTAAAGACTAAATCTTCTGCACTTATGCCAGGCTAATGGCTCAGCTGGTTCCAGAGGAGCTAAATATGTTAATCACAGCTACAGAACCACAACAGCCTGAACACTCAGTGTAAGGCAATGTTCTCATGGCTTACTGCCGGCGTAATTGGATTTCGCCCTGCAATTACGCCGGCAGCCGTGGGGCGGGGCGGGGAGCCGGCAGCTCGCCGGCCCCATAGACATTCATTATTCACGGCGCGTACACGCCGTAAATAATGTGCATGTCACTTTCTCCCCCCGCGGTGGGTTCGCCAAGCGGGGAGGAGAGACGGAATCCACAGTTCTCTATGAGAACTGTGGATTACCGTAGTTACTGGGACGGAATGGAGCCGTACTGAAGCGCAAATACGGCGCGCAGTACGGCTCCAATCAGTCCCATTTTAAGCCGTGTGAACGAGGCCCAAGTCTGAAGCCCCTTGGGACTCTGTAAAAATGCATGGTGAGAAAACCACTTTAAAACATACCACTTGTCTATGGATTATTAGTTTAAGCATTGTTTTACTTTATTTGTATTTGCACTGTTCCCTGATGCACCAAACCTTACGCAAATTTTTTTGTGTAGTAACATGGCATAATATGGAAAAATGTAATTCTGATTTTTTTTCTCTACTTTACTGCGTAGTAATATCTGGGAAAAGAATCCATGAAACACCTGTCCAGTTAAAATTTTAATGACACCCCTTTAAAATTTTCCATGCGGAGTGCACTCTCTAAAATGAGGTGTAATGGTGGTGTTTCATAATTTTAGCTGCTATGACAGCATGTTCAATCATCAGCAAATGCTACGTAATTCACTAAAATAAGCCTACCAAGCATATGGCAGCTATGTTTTTCCCAAAGGGCCTGCAAAAAAAATTAAAAATACTAGGTGAAAGGGAGTTTAATTTTTTCAAGACTACCCTCCCTGCAAAAGAAAATGGGGGGAACCCTTTAAAAAGTTTATTTTTTAATTTCATTTTAAAAAAAAATTTTTTATTAAAGGTTTATTTTAATTTTATTTTACTTTTGTTGCCAGCAGTTCAGGCATTGATGACTTTGTGTGGAGTTATTTTGAGGGCTCGCCAAATTTGTACTGTTATACAAGCTTTACTCTGACCCATTTTAATGTATCAAAGTGTTTTCCTTCATTTGTCCCCTGAAAAAAAAATAAAAATATTTACAAAATTGAGTGTAGAAGGGGAAAAAAAGTGACAGTCCTACTGTGTCACCATTTGAAATAATCAAAAATTATTTCAGCAGCATAAATTGATATTCAAAACAAAGAATTGTATAAAGAGTGAACGGCAACAAGACCTGGATCATGGTCAATGATAATACAAAAATAAGGAGAAGGCAGCACTTCAAAGAAAAGGAAATGTATTTACCCGACAGCAGCAACGTTTCGGTTCTGAACAGAAGCTTGAGAAGGGTTCTGTTCAGAACCAAAACGTTGATGCTGTTAGGTAAATAAAGTTCCTTTTTTTGAAGTGCTGCCTTCTCCTTATTTCTGTATTACCATTTGCAATAATGGTTCTGTCCCCTCTGTCAGGTTCTTACAGTCTCTTGTATTATCAGGCCTTGCTCCAAGGAACACGCTGCTGCCTCCATGTCTCTGTCACTACTCCCGCTTTCAGGCAGTATGGTTTTCAGCTCAGCAATGCTTTTCACTAGGATCAAACTGATGGTAATGATGTCACCACATTTCTCTACTGTCACAAATATCACTGTTGTCACAGGTGACATCACAAATGTCCCACATCTGTACTAGGAGTCTTCTGGCCTTAGCTGTCTCCTAGGCTCTCCTCACTATATCTCACAGAAATTGTGCAGCTAAGCTGATAATCACTTTCTACTTTGAGAAATGGAGCTTCTCTGGGTCATGTACTTTATGCTAAATATACCAGAAAAAATGGGGGCCTCACAAGGTGCCCAAAGCAGCCACTTATCCTATCTTGGTAAAAAGCAGTACAGAACATGTACTATACAGTAATGAGATGCTACTAGACGGCCAGTCAGTGCATACACTTCAATTATACAGGGGTTTAACAAGTAAAATATCCATAATTATTGGCTGGATCACTGTATGTTGAAACCATAATAAACATACAGTCCCAGGGGAGACCATTGTTTGTTGAAAATATTGTATCCTGAGGCCATTGTAGCTTGAGGGGCTACTGTATATATTTAAAATTAGCATATTGTACCCTATGAGTAAGAATCTAGATCTGGGAAGTCATAGAACTTTTATTTTTGACTGGATGGACTTCATATTAATCTTGAAAGTTGTTAAATTGTTGGCTTCTTTGTCCTATCTGGGAAACGTGAGCTGTTTGATCAAATTCTAGGAGGAGCACAGTGGATGATAAACAATACAAGTGTCACAAATTCCAGATCTTAAAGCTCTTCCTACTGGTAACCCACACAAATGCTTGGAACTGTACACAGGACAGAGGCTGTAAATGTAATATATTCAAGAGGAGATTATGTTAAGTATTGTGTTCACATATAATATGGGCTTTACAAAAACATACTTTTATTATCTGGGGTTTTTGGGTTTTTTATCGTTTATTTCCCTTCATCATTTTTAAATAAAAAAGGGCCCATACCCCTTCTGCCTCCCGCTTGGGAGGGGTCTACAAGTACACTTTAAAGGGGGTTTGGGTCAGAAATTTTTTTTTTTTATACCTATTTGCTGCCTTTTGGGAAATTAATTTTATATTTCCTCTCCCCTTTGGTTCCAGCGCCGTGAAATGCCCCTTTTTCCCGCCAGTCTTCTGTGTTTTTTCCGGGGATTATTCTTTTTGGGAAACATTAGTGATCTCAATGGGTTGTCATCAGGGGATTTCCCTTTAGGCTAAATTTCACCGGGGTGGGGTTTGAAGAAATGTCGCCCCTTTCCTCCCCCCCCCCCCCCCCCTGGGAAACCCTTTATGGAACCACATTGCTTTCCCCATTAGGTTGAGCGTTTATTATTTTCGCCCAAAGTTGAAATCGGCACGTTTTTATTTTTGATCAAAATTTTTAGATCATGGGGAAAATTGTGGTTAAAATTGTGCATCTTTCTTTTAAATTATCTCACCATTTTGGGGCCTTTCGGGTCTTTTTGGCGGCCAGCAAATCAGCTTACAGAATAGAGCGGGGTTTGGATGTGTTTTGGGGACGTCAGACGGGGGATGTTTTATAGTTTCGATTGGCTGGAAAAATACAGGAATCGTTTTACATAGAACGGCCCTTCCTGTTCTGATAAAGTTTTTTTCTCTCCGGGTTCTATAGCGGGTGGGACGTCGCTCTCCCTGGCCCAAACGTCAGGATTTTATTCTATTTTTCCCCGAGAAAGCTCTATTTTAAAGCTGTACCCTTACAATTTTAGTTAGATCAAAAGTTTGGGAAAGTTTTTTTAGTTAGGTAGAAAATTTTAAAGGACATTTTCCGTGTTTAAGTAACGAGGGGGGGGCCCGGGGGGTGGGGGGGGGGGGGCCCGCGGGGGAAACCCACAGAAAAGCTCTATAAAGAAACTGGATAAAGTTCACCAAGACTTAGTAAAGGGACTTTTGCAATGAAATTTGTTTTTAGTATTAACGTTTTCTATTAAAAATATTTCCTGGATTTTGGGGGCCCAACCCCGGGAACTTTTTTAGGTTACCTTCTTTTTTTGGTAACTGCAGGTTCTTTGTTGGGGCCCAAAAACCCCACTTTTATTTTCAGTATACATTTCAGATAGGTGTTCTTTTTTCAATTTTGCCCTTTCCCGGTTTTGTTGATATACCCACCTTGCATTTTAAATTAAAACCCAGAAATTTTTGTAGTCAGCACGGGTTTTGATAGGTCCCAAAAAATTTCCCTTTTTTTTCCGAATACATTTCAAAAATTAGTTTTTTTTTTTCACTTTGGCCCCAATACAGCTTTGTTAAATTAAAGGCCCCCTTGCACTTAAATGTAAATTACAGAAATTTTTGGTAGCCCCACAGGTGAATTGAAAGGGTTGCAAAAATAAAATTTTATTTTTCCGAATAAAATTTCAGTTTAACCGTGTTTTTTCCACTTTAAAGGCACTACAGTTTTTTCTTTGGGGGCCCCTTGCATTTTTAATGGGGAATACAGAAAATTTTTTTGTACCCCCGGGTGATTGAAGGTGCCAAAAATATTTTTTATTTTTCAAAAAAAAATTTTAAAGAAACGTTTTTTTTATTTTTTGGGCGCCAAAGCTTTGTTCATTGAGGCACCTTCCCTTTAAAGGGTTGAATACAGAAAAATTTTTGAAACACCAAAAGGTAAATTTGGGGAAAGGGGGCCAAAAAATTCCCTTTTTATTACCCCGAATTCTTTTCAGATACAGGGTTTTTTTAAATTTGGCGCGGGGCCACTTTGTTCATTAAAGGCCCTTGCACTTAAAATGTGAATACAGAAATTTTTTGTTTTTCACAAGGGGGAAATTAAAGGGTCCCAAAAAAATTACCTTTTTTTTTCTTTTTCATTTCGGGTTACTTGTTTTTTCACTTTGGCGCAGGCCAGCTTTCCCCTGTTTAGATTCCCTTTCCCATTTAAAAATTTTTGAATACGGGCCAATTTTTTTTTGTCACCACGGGTTTGAATTATAGGTGCCAAAAATCCCTTTTATTACCCGGGAATATTTTTTCAGATACGTGTTTTTAAATTTTGGCGCACTAAGCTTTGTTCTTTGGGCACCTTGCATTTTTTATTGAATACAGCAATTTTGTAGTCACCCAGGTAAATTTAAAAGGGTGCCAAAAAAAAACCTTTTTTTATACGAATTTTTTTCCTGATACGTTTTTTTTAAATTTTGGGCGCACTAAAGCTTTGTTCATTGAGGCACCTTCCCATTTAAAATTTGGGGAATTTCGGGAAATTTTTTGTAGTACCACAAGTGAATTGAAAGGTGCCAAAAAACCTTTATTATCCGAAAAATTTCAGATCGTTTTTTTTCACTTTGGCGCAGGCCAGTTTTTGTTGATAGAGAATACTTTGCACTTCAATGTAAATTACACCCTTTTTTGTAGTCACCACAGGTGAATTGAAAGGTCCCAAAAATTTACCTTTTATTATCCGAATACATTTTGGATACGTGTTTTTTCACTTTGGCGCAGGCCAGCTTTGTTGATAGATCTACTTTGCAGTTAAATTTAAATTTCAGAAAATTTTGTAGTAAACCACAGGTGAATTGATGGGGGGGGTTGGGCCAAAAATACCTTTTTTTAAATCCGAATACATTACAGATATGGTTTTTTAAATTTGGGCCTACAGCCTTTGTTCTTTGAGGCCCCTTTGCACTTTTTTTGGTGAATAAAAGAAATTTTTTTTGGGTCACCATGGGAAATTTGGGAAAGGTCCCCAAAAATCCCTTTTTTATTACCCCGAATACATTTCAGAAATTTTTTTTTTTTTCCCCCTTTGGCCCCAATACATGCTTTTTTTTCATTGGGCCCACCTTCACTTAAAATGTGAAAACAGCAATTTTGTAGTCACCCAGGGGGAATTGAAAGGTCCCAAAAAAATACCTTTTTTTTACCCCGAATACTTTTCAGATACGTTTTTTTTTCACTTTGGCGAAGGCCACCCTTTGTTGATAGATCTGTTTTTGCTTTTTTAATTTGAATAAGCAATTTTTGTAGTCCCCCACGGGTGAATTGTGGGGTTTTCCAAAAAACCTTTTATTACCCGAATACATTCGATACGTGTTTTTTCATTTGGGACTAAAAGCTTTGTTCTTTGAGGCCCCTTGCCTTATAGTGAATACAGCAATTTTTAGTCACCAAAGGTGAATTGTTGGGTGCCAAAAAATACCTTTTATTATCCGAATACATTACGATACTTTGGTTTTTTATTTTTGGCCCCCATTTACGTTTTGGGTTTCCATTGAGGGCACCTTGCATTTTAAATGTGAATCCCACCCAAATTTTGTAGTCACCAAAAGTGAATTGAAAGGTGCCAAAAAATACCTTTATTACCCAAATACTTTTCAGATACGTGTTTTTTCACTTTGGCGCCGGCCCAGCTTTGTTGTTTGAGCTATTTTTGCAGTTAAATGTGAAAAAACAGAAATTTTGTAGTCACCAAAGGTAAATTAAAAAGGTGTCAAAAATCCCTTTTAATATCCCATATACTTTTGGGGAACAGGTTTTTTTTTTCACTTTTTGGTCAGTCAACCCTTTGTTGATAGATTTACTTTGCGGTTAAATTTAAAACCCAGCAATTTTTTTTTTGATTTGAAGGGATTTGAGAATAGCTGTGTTTTGCCGTCTTTTAAAAAGAGATTTCCAAAATTCTTCCTTTTACCTTTTAAAAATCTTTTTTATTTCTAAAACATAAAGCGGAAATTCAGGTGGTAAGCGAGAAAGAGGGGGTTAGGACAGGGGAGGTAGGTATGAGAGAAGGTGCGTTCCTTTTGTGGGGGACAAAAAGCATGCCGCGGGATTGTCGTTGAAGGCCCCTTTTGGCCCTGTTTTGGGCTGGGTGGGGCCCCTTTTAATTTCCTCAAGAAACGAAAAGGTCCCCAATCTGTCCTTAAGGGGGAATGCAACCTGCATCCAGCAGTTTTTAACCCTTTTTTTTTTTTTTTTTCCCTCGCCCCCTCCCCAGTCACGGCCACAAATGTGGTCATCGCTCCCCCAGCATCCGTCCAACATGAAGCAGACCCAAATGTTAAAAAAAACTCGTGTCCCCCCCCACTGTGGATAACCCCATTTTCTGAAGACCTTTTTTGTGACAAAATGATGTTGGGGGTCAGAAAGGCTTTTTAAAAAAATCAAGAGGCCAAAGAGGATGATTTTCTCTGCTTGATCCCCCGGGCAATCGGCAAAAATCCCCGGGTGGTGGGGAACGCCCTTTCAGTCCCCCCTTGCTTGTTTCCCCCCCCAGCTCCTGGATGCAGAATTTTCAGGAAGCGAAGTCACCTGTTTTTGATGATGATGATACGACATTGCGGATTTAAAAAGTTTTTCTTCTCACAGGAAAATTTTCTTTTCGGGGCGGGGTTCATTCTGGACGAGGGGGAAGACGATGGGGTAGTGTCAGTACGGGTTCCGCCCAAAAAAGGGGGGGAGGGCGGTCGCAGAAGCCTGCTGATATGATTCCGGGCCCGCCCGGTCAGCGCCCAAAAAACCCCTCCTCGTTTTCGCCGTCAAAAAGGGCCAGGACCTTTCAAGCCTGGGCCCCTTTTTGGGCAAACCTTGTTCACCCCGCCCCTTTTCATATGACCCCCTTTTCCGTAAACGCCATAAGTAGAGGGGAAGAACCCTTTGGTGGTTAACCCCATTTAACCCGTCTAGTACAAAGCAGGAATGCCAAAGAGTTGAAAAAGGAGGGAACACTTGGGCCCAAAAAAAAAGGGCCCGAACGATGCCGGGCCTCCAACCCCTGTTCACCCCTTTGTCTCCACCCCCTCCTCCTCCCACCACCAAGCGTTTTCCCCAGCCCGCCCATGTCTCTCAGAGTCATGGGTCAGGGATTTAGCCTCCGCTTTAGCTCCACCGTTCGCCCGAATTCCACCAGCCCCCACCCGAGGGCCCAAACCCACCCCTTCTCCTTCCGCCAGTTTTACGACCTGAACGCCCTAAAAGCGGCCTGTCTAGCAGCCGCCTTTGTTTTTCCAGGGGGGGGAGGAAAAAGAAAAACCCTTTAAACCCCAAAACCCTCCAAAGCCAAAAACCCTGAATTTTCGGCATTGCCAGGCTTTTTGGCCCCCGGGAAAAGTTGCCTTTTCCCTTTTGGGGGACAAAAAAGATGTGTTCCCCCCCGTCATGGGCCCCCTTTCCTGCCCCCAATACCAGTTTCCCAGCGGCCCTTTCTTTGCCAGAAAAGCCGTCCCTGCCCGGCCAGACGTGTTTCTAAAAATTTTAAGCGCGTTGTCTGCATCTGTTTGGGCCGGGGAAAAAGGGCCATCTGACCCCGAACCCTGGACTAGTAGCGCAAACCAGGCCGCCCATATCTCTGTGACAGTCAATGGGTGAGCTGGGGTGGTTTTCTTGGGGGTGACGGGGGGGCTCTCAAAGCTCGGCCCCACGCACTTTTAAAAAAAGCCAAAGGGGTGGGCCCGGGTTTTTTCCCCAAAGGTTCCCCCCAGGGGCATCATGTGCCCCGAGAAAAACCCGGCCCGTGTTGAAATTAATCTGTTTGGAGACCGTCCACCCCCACAGGGCAGGGGGCTTGGCGGCTCTCCGAAAGAGCGGGGGCTGGTTGGGGGGCCAAGAACCTTTTTGGGGCCCGGGGAAGGCGGTTTTGCGAAAAAACGGGCCGGGAAAGGTGGCCCCCCTTAAGATCGGTAGGGGTGGAGCCCCATCCCTTGCCTGGCACATGTTTTAGGGCCCTTTGTCCGAAATTTCCCAAAAAAGTAACCCCGGGTTTGGGGCTGCCCGCTGAGGAAGGCTCGAAATCTTTAAATTCGGACTTCCGCCCTTCGGCCCCCCTGCTTCGTCCCGCCCCCGGCGCGTTGCAACGTTTAGCTCGGCCCCCCCCGTCAACCCTCTCATTGTTGACGTGGCCAAAAAAAACTGGGAAATTTCCCCCCTAAATGCTCCATCGATTGTGGCCAAAACGCGCAATGGGCCCTTTCGGGAGTTTCGGAAAAAGACAAATGGCCTGGAAAGCGCGGGGGGGGGGGGTGTTGAGCCCCTGAGAGTTTGGGGGCAGGGTGAAAGGGGCTCTGCCCCCATCCTTGCCAGTTTTGAAAAAAAGCCACCAAAAAGGTCAGGGGCGGAAAAATTTCCCTTGTCCGGCCCTGGGGGCATTGTGGTGATCTTGTTCTGGAACCGGGTCGTTGGACACTTGAAACAACAGTCCCGCCCCGGGGGGAGGAGACGGGGGCCAAAATGCGGACACGGAGCCTTTCTTTTCCGTCAAATTCCCCATGGCCCCGAAGTTTCACAATTTCAAACGGTCTTCATTAGGGGAGTGGTTTTGGGTTTCCCGGGCTAGTGCAAGGTGGCGAAACAGCTTCAGGGGGGCCATAAACTCCCGGCAAGTTTAGGGGTGTTTTTGAAAACTGTGCCGGGGGGGGAAGCGGGGGGAGGAGGAGGAGGTATTTTCCCCGACAAAATGATGTTACCGACGTCCCTGCCTTGGGAAAAAGGTTGGGGGGGGCCGGGGTTTTAAAGGGGGGGGGAGGGGAAAATTTAGGAAAATCAGTTTTGCTTGTGCCCCTCGACCCCGAAGGGGTTGGGAAATTTAAGGGCCCCTCTCTCACAGAGGGGCTTGGAGCTCCATTTTTCCTTTTCCAAAAAGATCCTGCATTAAGGCCAACAAAATGAACAAAAGTTACTGGGGGCCACCCTCCTGGATCCCCCGGGTTTCAAAACAAAAATCCCGCACTTTTCCCCCTTTCCCCCCACCCAAAAATTTGAGAGTAAAAGCAGGAAATGGGGACCCTTGCTGATTGATCAACTGGGGGAAATCTGTTGCATCTGCTTCAGTTCCCCAAAAAGTCACGGGTTTTGGGTAAAAACCCTCAAGCCCACGTGGGCAGCAGTTGAGTGCCCAAATTAGCCGTTGCGGCAGCCCGCAGCAGCAGCGGGGAAGGTGGCAGAAGCCTTTAAAGAACCCCTGGGGAAATTTTTTTTAACCACCTCACCAAAGATGCAAAGGGAGGGCACACTTTCCCAAAACACAGAGACCCGCTTAAGTCATGGGGGCACGACTATCTTTCGTCTCAAACACCGATGTTTTTGTATGTGTTTAGGACCCAATAGACTTCTGGTTATCCCCAAAAAAGGACGAATGGGCCCGGGCCGGGTCCCCAAAGCCCCAGAGGTTTTTGTCCTGCCCAGGGAGCCAGCTTTTATCTAAGCGGGGCCTTCAGAAAAGCTGGAGGAGTCATTTTCAAAAACGCAAACCGGCTTCCCCGATAAATGTGGATCGTTTTTACTTTCTTTTAAGATGAATAGGCAAAAAATTTGATGATGTTGTGGCCCCCAATTTTCCCAGGTCACCGATTTGTTGCCGGTCTACTTCACCCCTTCCTTTTTCAAACAGAAATGGTTTTCTTGAAAACTTTTTTTTTAAAAAGATCATTTCTTTTCTGCCCAATTTTTTTTTTCTTTTCCCCCAAAAGTTCCCTTTTTCTGGTTTTGTTGTTTTGGGGGAGTTTTAAAAGACCGGCAAAGGGGGTTTTTTTTACAACACCCTATTTCCCTTTAAATCACTTTATTTTAGAAGTTTTCGCAATTTTTTCAAAGGTTTTGGGTCATGTTGCTGTGGATACAGCCCTTTTAAATTTTGGTTTTCCCTTTTGGGAAAAAAAATTTTGGTTATAAGTGGCATTTCTCCAAACACAATTTTTTTAAAAGTGGCTGAGAAATTAAAATTTTTATTTAATTTTTTTTGGGGGCATTTTTTGTGTTTTGGGTTTCAGCAAAAAATTCATTTGGGACTTTTGGAAAAAGAAATTTTTGGGGTTCTAAGGGCATTTCTCCTTTACCCAAATTTTTTAAAAGTGATGAGGGGTCTTTTTTTAATTTTTTGAGGTCATTTTTGCTGTTGGGGAAAACAGCAATTTAAACATGGTCCCTTTTTAACTAAAAAAAGTTTGGTTCTAAGTGGCATTTTTTTCCCTCCAAATTTTTTAACCCGTGGAAAGAGAAGTCATATTTATAATTTTTTTGGGGCATGCTGCTTTGAAAATTTCAAGTTTTTCATAAGTCCCATTCTAAAAAAATTTTGTTTCTTTAAAAGACTTTTTGTTTTTCACAATTTTTCCCCCCGTGGCTCAAGGGGCATGCCTTTTTAATTTTTGGGGGCCTTTTTTCTTTTGCATGCAGCTATAAAATAAAGGTTTTATTTTAAAAAAAATGTTTTTTTCTAACTGACATTTTTTTCTTAACAATTGTCCAAAGTGGGTCAAGGGTTTGCTTTTTAATTTTTGGCGGGCCCCTTTTGCTGGTAATGAAACTATACTACAGGTCCTATTATAAAAAAAATTTTTTTTCTAACTGCAATTTTTTTCTTAACAATTGTCCAAAATGGCTCAAGGGTCATGCTTTGAAATTTTTGGGGGCTTTTGCTGTTAATGGGAGCTATTTTCTACAGGTCCTATTATAATAAAAAAATTGTTTTTTAAAGACATTTGTTCTTTTACAATTGTCCAAAAATGGCCAAGGGGCTGCTTTGAAAATTTTTTGGGGCCTTTTTTTCTGTGGGCATGCAGCTATAATACAGGTCCTATTATAATAAAATTTTTGTTTCTAACAGACATTTGTTTTTTCACAATTTGGGTTTAAAAATTTTTCAAAGGGGATGCTTTGAATTTTTTGGGGGGACTTTTTTGTGACATGAAGTATTTCTACAGGTCCCATTTTTAAAAAAATGTTTGTTTTCCCCCAAAAAGGGCTTTTTTTCCTTAAAAATTGGGCCAAAATGGCTCAAGGGTCTGCTTTGAATTTTTGGGGGCATTTTTCTGTGAAATGCACGTATATACGGTTTCCATTTTAATTAAAATGTTGGGTTTTTAACAGGGTTTTGTTCTTCACAATTTTCCAAAATGGTAAGGGTCATGCTTTGAATTTTTTTGGGGGGATTTTTCTTGTAAATGCGCTATTTCTAAGGTGATTATAATTAAAAATTTTTTTTTTAACAGAATTTGTTTTCTCAATTGTCCAAAAATGGCTCAAGGGGGCATGTTTTAATTTTTTTGGGGGGATTTTTCTGTGACATTTAGCTTTGAAATAAGGTCCCATTGTTAAAAAAAAAAAGGGTTTTTTCTAACAGACAAATTTTTTCTTCCCAAGTGGCTCAAATGGGATGGTGCTGTCAGAAAAAAGGGAAAAGGTAGGACACTGTTAATGGACACATTTTTGCAAAATGGGCTTAAATTTTTGGGGAAAAATCTTTAAAATAGCTATCAAAAACCCCGTATTGAGACAAACCCCTTTAATCAAATTTTTAAAAAAAAGAAACAAAGACCCTTTGGGGGGATTCCATCCTATTTTTAAAAAATTTTTTTTTTTAGAATTAAAAACTAAAAAAAAACCCTTTATGTACAAAAAAGCTGGTAAAAAAAAAACCTCGAAAATTTTTTCAAAGGGGGGTCGGAAAAACCCTTTACCGTTGTAGGTTATTAAAAGGGAAATGGGGAAATATGGGACCACGGACAGAGAAAAAAGTACAGAGACCCCAAATTTTTCCCAGCACGTTTTAAATAAAATGAGAAAAAGAATGCCAAAAAAAGGGCACCCGGGGGAACAGGAGGGGTTAAAACCCCCCAGTAAATTTCCCAAGTGAAGCCCCCAATTGGTCCCCATCTTTCGGAGGGGGAAAAACGCTTTAAACCCGGCAGGGACAAATATATGTTTCCCTTTAAATAAAATGGGGTTGAAAGAATGCTTTTTCCGGGGACTTTTTTTAAACTGGGGTTCATTTCAGGTTTGGGGCTCATGCTGTTTGGCCCCAGGACAGGTATATTCAATGTCCGTTTTAAACTAAAAGGTGGGTTTAAAGATCCCTTTTTCCGGCACCCTTTTTTTTTTGGGGGTCATGCAGGTTTGGGGCTCCTGGGTGTGGCCCCGGACGGGGGTAGTCTTTGTCCCTGAAAAATTAATTGGTGGTTGAAAGACTTCTTTTTTTTGGCCCCTTTTTTAAAGGGGGGGGATTGCAGGTTTGGGGCTCATGGGTGTGGCCCCGGGGCAGGTATTTGTCAATGTCCAGTGAAAACCCAAAATGGTGGTTGAAAGAATCCTTTTTCCCGGGACTTTTTAATTGGGGTCATGCAAAGGGTTTTGGGGGTTTATGCTGTGGCTCAGGACAGGGATAGTCTAGGGCCAGTGGAAATTAAAGGTGGTTTAAAGACTTTTTTTTTCCGGCCCCTTTTTTAAACCGGGGGTCATGAAGGGGTTTTGGGGGTCTTTCTGTGGCCCCGGAAGGTTTAGTCAATTTTCCCGGTGAAAAAAAAAATGGTGGTTTGAAAGACTTTCCCTTTTTTTCCGGGGATTTTTTTAATTTTTTGGGGGGCATTTAGGTTTTTGGGGGTCATGCTGTGGCCCGGACAGGGTTTTGTCAATTCAGTGGGAAAATAAAAAAAGGTGGTTTGAAAGACTCCTTTTTTCCGGGGACTTTTTAAACTTGGGGGGTTTTTTTATTTCAGGTTTGGGGGTAAAGTGTGGCCCCAGGGAAGGTAGTTATGTCCAGTAAACTTTAAAAAATGGTTGAAAAACTTCTTTTTCCCGGGGGTTTTTAATCTGGGGGGGCTGCAGGTTTGGGGCTCTTTCTGCGTTCCCGGACAGGGTAGTCCCTTTTCCCGTTAAGTAAAATGATGGTTCAAATCTTTCTGCCTTTGGCACTTTTTAATTTGGGGTGATGCGGTTTTTAAAGGGGCATGCTTTTGGTACAAGACAGGGTAGTGAATGGTTGTGATTTTTTTTCTGTGGCTTTTTTTTTCCTAAGTGTGTTGGCCCAAGATGTTGCACATATCCCTTTGACTGTTGTGGATTTTTTAAATTCCAGGTTCTCCAGCCCTGTTTGGGGTTTTAAGAATGAAGGTGTTGTTTCCTCCCTAGGGGCTTTAATGGTTTATCGGTTTTATTATCATCGACCATGAATATTTGTCGTGTTTGGGCCCACTATCGAAAATTTGACCGATGTTGATAGCCAATGTAAAAACCCTCAAAAACTAATTTTCCCCTAAACCCAAAAAATACAAAAGCTTTACCACAATTTGCTACATATAAAAATACCCAAAAAATCGTCATTTCAGTTAAAATAAAACTGCTGCACGAAAACCCCCGAATCCCAAGAAACCCCAAAGGGCCCCAATCACCAGCCCCCAGTGACCGAATAATTTAAAAAAACCCCCTTGGGCCAAAATTTCACCACCTTTTTTAGTGAAACCCAATAAAACAAACTGACCAAATTTCTGGGAAAAACAAACCATTTACTACAACCCTTTTCACCCCATTTTGTTGGGCCATAAAGTGGGGGAAAACCCGCTGTAAAACAGGCTCTGCCCCCACAAAAAAATGGTTACCAAATAAAGTTACATCTAGTGACTCACAGGTGAAATCTCTGAAGAGTTGTTTCTTTTCTTCTTCTTCTTTTCCATCTGTCCCAGACACCTTTGACGACTACTCCCGACTCTTACTGTAAATTTTAACCCCAAAAAAAAATTTAGACTCCTCAATTTATCAGCACTTCCCCTACCAATTCCCCCTTTCTATACAAAAGCCCCATCTATTGCACCCCATATGGTTTGCCCCTGTAATATGCCCCTGTGCCCAAATAAATAGCCCGCTGTGCCACGTAGTAGCCCCCTGGGAGCCAAATGATGATCTGTGCCAGGTGATTCCCCCCTGTAGGGCCCGGTTTATGCCCCCCCTGTAGGCCAAAGGGGGATGCCCCCGTTTTTAGCCAAATGGTGCCCCCATTGTAGCCAAAATGATGCCCCCCGTAGCCCGTGGTGCCCCCATTGTAGCCAGGGGGATGCCCCCTGTAGCCAGTGGGTGCCCCCATTGTAGCCGTGATGTCCCCTGTAGCCTGGTTTTTCCCCCTTTTTAGCCAGTGTGCCCCCCCCGTTGCCAGGTGATGCCGGGCCCCTTTTAGCCAAATGATGTCCCCCCCTTTTAGCCGGGGATGCCCCCCGTAAACCAGTGAGCCCCATTTTTGCCAGTGTGCCCCCTTGTAGCCCGTGATGCCCCCCTTGTAGCCGTGATGCCCCCATTGTAACCAGTAGAAACCCCCCGTTGCTAATTATAAAATTAAAAAAAAATTAATACCTGACCACCCGGGCCCCGCCTCCAGCTCTGGGAGCTGCTGAGCGTTGTAAGCGGCATGACGTCATCACGCTGCTTATGCTGCACGCAGCTCCCAGGGATCTCCGCGGCGTCAGAGCTGCCAGCCGAGGAGATCAAGCGTCGCAGGGGGCCGGTGAAAGCTGGGGCCCCCTGCGACGCTGTGTATGTATCAGGCGCTAGTGAGCGCCGATACATAGAGGGAGGAGGCAGGACGGTAACGATCCGTCCTGCCTCCTCACTGCAGGAGCAGCGGCTGGCTCTGCGCGACTGTTATAAAACAGTCGCGCAGAGTCAGGGGCGATCCTCCGGGCGGGCGAGGCAGGCGGCACCCCTCTCGGGTGACCGGAGCCTCGGCGCAGCGGGCGATCGCACGCCCCACCCGCCCCTAGGAACGGCCCTGGGTGTCATGTGCCATTGGCTGCCATCACCATTTGAAAGCACATGTGGCGCTGCAGCTGTAACTTCCTGTTGGAATCAAGACTTGAAGAAAGCAGTAGACTGATAGAGAGTGAGGGTAGCGCAGCACTGGATCCGAGGTGAGAGGTAGAGTGAGGGATAGGGATTTGAATAAAAATTAATTGTAAGCAGTCTGTGCCAAACAAATATAACCTATACTCTACATTCCAGCGCTGCCTCTCCCACATCTTACATATAGTTACACTTAGTTTGTAAGGCCGAGAAAAGACAAGACCTCCATCCAGTTCAGCCTATTCTGCTAAAGTATTGATCCAGAGGAAGGCAAAAAACCCCAATGAGGCAGGAGCCAATTTTCCTCATTTAGGAAAAAAATTCCTTCCCGACTCCAATCTGGCAATCGGAAAAAATCCCTGGATCAATTACCCTACTTCAGAATCCTAGTCATTATAAATTGTTATATTATTATTCTCCAGAAATGCATCCAAACCCTTTTTGAACTCTGTTATTGAATTCACCATGACAAGTTCCTCTGGCAGAGAGTTCCACAGTCTTACTGCTCTAACCGTAAAGAATCCCTTTATGTGTTTATGTAGAAACTTTCTTTCCTCAACACGTAGAGGATGCCCCCTTGTTCTTGTTACAGTCCTGGGTATAAATAAATCTTGAGAGAGATCTCTCTAATGACCTTTAATATATTTAAACATATTTATTATGTCCCCCCGAAGCTGTCTTTTCTCTAAACTAAATAACCCTAATCTTGCTGATCTTTCTGGGTATTGCAGTCCACCCAGAACTTTTATTATTTTTGATGCCCGCCTTTATACCGATTCAAGCTCTACAATGTCTTTTCTGTGCACAGGAGCCCAAAACTGTTCACAATATTCCATGTGTGGTCTAACCAGTGACTTATATAATAGGAGAATAATGTTCTCATCATGTGCATCTATGCCCCTTTCAATACACCCCATAATCCTAGTTTTCTTGGCAGCTGCTGCCTGACACTAGCTAGTACAATTAAGTTTACTGTCCACGAGGATTCCCAAATCCTTCTCCATGCCCGTTTTACCCAGCATTTTTCCATTTAACATGTAATCATGTAATGGATTTTTCCTCCCCATGTGCATAACCTTGCATTTATTTGTGTTAAACCTCATCTGCCATTTCTCTGCCCAGGCCTCCAACTTATCCAGATCCCTTTGTAATAACACATTATCCTCTATTGTGTTGATTACTTTACAGAGCTTAGTATTATCTGCAAAGCTCGATACTCTATTGTGCAATCCATGTGTAAGATGATTAATGAAAATATTTAAGAGGATAGGGCCCAATACTGAGAACTGTGGTACCCCACTATTAACAGAGATCCAGTCTGAGTATGTACCGTTAATTACAACCCTTTGTTTTCTATCACTGAGCCTGTTGCTTTCCCACTTGCACACATTTTCCCCCAATCCAAGCATTCTCATTTTACTTACCAACCTTTTATGTGGAACAGTATCAAATGCTTTAGAGAAATCTAGATATATGACATGCAATGCCTCACCCCGATCCAGTCTAGAACTAACTTCCTCATAGAAGCTGATGAAATTAGTTTGACAAGACCCATGCAGGAACGGCATTATACATTTATTTTCAGTGAGATAGTTCAGGATAGTTCAGGATAGCATCTCTTAGAAAACCTTCAAACATTTTACCCACAACAGAGGTTAAACTTACCGGCCTATAGTTTCCAGGATCACTTTTTGATCCCTCTTTGAATTTTTGCACCACATTTGCTTGCGGCAATCCTTTGGGAGACATACCCGTTTTTTAAGACAGTCCAAAAATTTAAAAATATAGGGGCCTATCTATGACATTATTATCCCTTAGGACACGTGGGTGTATGCCTTCAGGCCCTGGGGATTTGGTCTATTTTAATCTTCTTAAAAACTGAGCTGTTTCTTCTTCTGGGTTAGACAAGAAACATTTAAGTTGGAGTTTACCTCACCCCTCTGCTATAAAACAGGAAGCTCATCTTCCTTGGTAAATACAGTGGAGAAAAAACTGTTTAATAGGTTTGCTTTTTTCTCCTCGCCCTCTACAGTCTCTCCTTCAAAACTCTTCAAAGAGCCAACATTTTCTGTTTTAATCTTTTTACTATTTATATAATTTAAAAATATTTTGGGGTTACTTTTACTTTCTATGGCAATATGCCTTTCTGTCTCCAGTTTTGCTGACTTTATCATTATTTTACATATTTTTTTCCTTATAGCTTTTTAGTGCCGCTTCACTGCCCTTCAGTTTACCTTCCATACTATTCCAAATGGGACATCTTAAACACCAAACTATGTATATATTAAAGTGCATTTTTATTACCGTATATACTCGAGTATAAGCCGACCGGGAAAATAAGCCCAGGGGACCTACTTTTGCCCCAAAAAACGGGAAAAAATTATTGACTCGGTATAAGCCTAGGGTAGAAAATGCACGGGGTACTGGTAAAATTTTTAAAATAAAAATGGATACCAATAAAATTACATAGGCAGTTTAATGTCCCCCATAGGCAATTATAGGCGGATATATGGCCCTGTATGCAGGTATAGGCAGGTATATGTCCCAAATGGCACGTATATGGCCCCATAGGCATGTAATAGGCAGTTATATGTCCTCCTAAGCAGATTATAGGCAGGTTTTTTGGCCCATACGCAGGTAATAGGAGGTCTATGGCCCATTTGGGGAGGTAAAAGGCAGGTTTTATGGCCCATAGGCAGGTATAGGGCAGGCTGTAAGCAGGTATAGGCAGTGGTAGGGGAGGTATAGGGCTGGTGTAGGCAGGTTAGGCATCTGTAGGAGGTATAGGGCCAGTGTGGGGTATAGGCGTGTAGGCAGGTATAGGCAGCTGTAGGCAGGTATAGGGCAGGTATTGGCAGTTGTAGGCAGTGTTTGGGCAGGTATAGGCAGCTGTAGGCAGGTATAGGGCAGGTTAGGCAGTGTAGGAGGTATAGGGCCAGCTGTAGGAGTATAGGCAGGTATAGGCAGCTGTAGGGAGGTACAGGGCCAGCTATAGGGGAGGTATAGGGCCAGCTATAGGGCAGGTATAGGCTGCTGTAGGCAGGTATAGGGCCGGCTGTAGGCAGGTATAGGGCCGGCTGTAGGCAGGTATAGGGCCGGCTGTAGGCAGTTTAAAAAAAAAATAAAATCACTTACCTGACTCCTCGCCGCCCCGCCTCCTCGCTGTCCGGCCTCCCGCGCGCTGTCCTGCTTTCCGGACGGTGGGTGCTCATCAGGCCCCGGGGGCGCGGTGATGAAACACGCTGCCTGTGCCCGGAAACTGCGGGCGGCCGCCGGAGACCATGGGGGCACGAAGCGCTCGCTCTGTGCCCCCGCAGTGGTATCCCTTATTATATGCGCTCCGGAGGAGTCGCATATAGGTGAAAGGGGTCGGGACAGTGCCCCCGGGCCAGCGCAAACGCCCGGACATGTGCGTCACTCGGCAAAACAGTTTATGCGTCCTGAGGAGCCGCATATAACTGAAGCGTCCCGTGACACTGGGCCTGCAGCGCCCCAGGGGGACGTGAATCGAGTTAAGCCGAGGTGAGTTTTTCAGCTCAGTTTTTGGGCTGAAAAACGGCTTTTACTCGAGTTTATCGGTAAAAAAAAAACAAAAAATCCCGTAATAAACAGCATAGAAAGGGAAAATATGCCCAGTGCAGCCAGTGAGTAGTGCTGCACTTTGGATTTAGGTCAGCCAAATCGCTCACAAAATCCAAATTAATTCCAACCTTAAAATAACTTTTATTGCATATATCAACCGTCCTAATGATGTGAAATAGAGGAGGAGTTTATATATCTCCCAAATGGTAATACCCCCTTTCCATAATCTGTAAAGTTGCTCTCCCCAAAATAAGCTAAACTTTATCCTTTTGCTGTATAGACTCCACTTGCAGCAACTTACCACTCGGTCGATACCCAGAGATGCAAAACAATGTAATCAATTCTTTTGTGTTCCCCGGCAGTTCGGCGTTAAAGAAAAAAAGCTGAGTCCCGCAATCTGGCATTTTGCGCTCCCCAAACCACCACCTGCAGTGCTGTTTCGGGTTTTGATTTTGGGGAGTGTGATGAGTCTTTTGGCTGTGTCGGACATTATGGCTGCATTGATCTTAATAAGCTGTCTTAGTACTGGTCATAAAGGCAATTCAGATCAACAGAATCCCCATCGGGACACTGAGCAGTGTCACTCTCTTAAAGGGACAACTATAGACTTAAATGCAAATAATTTCTTACATCTACAAAAATATCACTTTACGACACATATATGACAGAATTTTTATCTGACAAATGTGAGTTAATGGAATCATGATCAAGGGGGCTAATAGATTTCAAACTATGGTCTCTATCTTAAGGGTATACCCATATGGGAATAACAGAAACTGTGGTTGTATTGAAAAATGGGGGTTATCTTCACCGGGCCTAAATTTTCCAAAAAATTTAAGATAACAATCCTAATTTATTAAAGGTGGGACGTTTTTCTTTTTTTAACCCAAAGATGACCCAAAATAAGATTTTAAAAGATCGATAATACACATTTGCATCACAGAAAAAAATTTTAAAGTCGTTTTCTTTAAGCAGAAGGAATGTGTGTTTAATTTGAAATTTCCAAAAGCCATCTTTTGTAAGATTTACGGTCCGGTCCCCCCCTCTCCTATGTTTCGTTAAGTCAAAATTCCCCGAAGGGTTTTAGGTTTCCTCATTTTTTCTTCGTAATTTGGGGAATAGGGGTGTCCAAACCCCCCATTGTCCCTCATGTTCACCTTTTTTCTCCGAAATTTAGTTTGTTTTTCCACGTAATTTAGTTGGGAGCACGTCACCATATTACCCACAATTAAAAGGAATTAATGAAGTTAATTTTTTTATTTCTGGCAGTTGAGGCTCCCCCAAACTCCTTGGATTGGGCAAATTCAAAAAAGCGGGGGGAGGCCCCCATTTAAAACAGCCGGGGTTTCCCGCCAAGCCCGTTCCCTTTTTTAATGGGGGGGTGAAAAAAATGGTTTTCTGTCGATTCCCTTTTTGTCCCCTATGGGATGTTATATAGGGTCTTGATGGAAGTAAGTTTTTTTAAAATTTTTTTTTAAAAAATTCCAAAATTTGTCAATAATTTGGTTTTT
>JAODAL010003722.1:0-25000 GCA_025379985.1 Phyllomedusa bahiana
TTTTATTTTAGAAACTTCTGTTTAATTAGTTTTTTAAGTAAAAAATAATATAAAATTTTTAAAATAAACTTTAAACTAATAAGACTAATACAATCAGATGCTCTTTTAATATTCCCAGTACCAAAAACTTTTTGTCCAGAGAACAAGTATACTCTAGATGTTTTTTGTTGGTTTGGCATCTATTTTTCTACCAAAACTGCTGTGTGTGATTATTAAGGAGATCAACAACAGATATCTAAAAAAAAAAAAAAAACCATCAAAACAAACTGGTTATCTGATAAGATCTTCATGGAAATCCAAACAAGTTTTCAGTGGGATAAAAAGCTAAATTCATGTATGTACTTTTTCTTGATGATAATGTACAGCTGAGAAGTCCTTATGTCATATTTCTTTTGTCCTACAATAAAACAGGTCTTTGAGGTTAGAATATCTGTAAATATATAAAAGGCAGGATTAAAATAGGTTCATCAGTCACTAGTTTACACTCAGGTTTTACCTGTGGTCATACAAAAACTGGAGTTATATGACATACAGTCTTCTCATCAGTAAATTATCATCAACCCAAAAAAAAAAAAAACAGGAAATAAGCCTTTGGTTTCCCTCTGAAGATGTGGAAGTTGGGGAACACCTTATGTGGTTGATTGCAAGAGCAATATTTCTTTTTTTCAGAAATGGGTTTATTCCCCATGCTGGTGACTGGTCCAGTAGATATTTGCAATAACCATCAGGTGTACAGATCTAGTATCTAATTAAAAGAGTTGTACTTGATTTAACAAAAAAAACATAGCTGATGTCTTCCTAAAACAGTGCCATGTTTGTCCACAGCTTCTGTGTAGCATTGCAGCTTACACCCATAGACTTGAATGAAGCAGAGCTGCAATACTGGACACAACCCATGGACAGTTGTGCCATTTTTTTCTGGATGAAAGCAGCCATGCACAACATCCTGTACAATCTTTTTTTTAAGATTGCACTGGATTTAGCATTGTTCTAAGGCAAGACAACACAATTAAAAAGTGAAGAAAATAAAGAAAGCAAAATAGTGTCTTTTATTTTATTTAAAACATGTTTTTTAAAGCAGAGGTGACCACAATGGTCTTATAATGTATTTTTTGTCAGGGGACAATTAAAAAATTTATTTCCCCCACGCATCCGCCCTTATTTTATCGAAGAACATTTTCCCGATAACCAGAACTGGCAATTACTACAAGTTCCACTTTCACTTAAACAATTTGAAGGGTGCCTATGTCACAAGAGCAGCTTATACAATTCTGGTCTTTTAGCATCATATCCAGAGACTCTCCAAGTTGAAACATGTACAGCAATCTAGATAAGTATTTTAATGGATATCTTTTTTTTTTTTTTACATTTCAATTCTAAAGTCCATATGCTTGGGTTAAATCTGGGTTTTTTATCTATTTCAAATACAGTCCCAAAAATAATACGATATTGTCAACTAAAAGCTAGCATGGCAAAAGAATTTTATTTTTTTTGGGTTTTAAAAACCGCCAAAAATACGATCGTTCGTGCAGGGCCCCTAGTTTACAAAAAAAAAATTACCTGTAGTCTCCACAGGTCATTTTTTTCTCCAGTCGTCTTTGGGCGCCGGAGTTTTATACAACATGTTGTATAATACACCGGCACTTTTCGATTTTTCAGCGTCTTCCCATACAATTCAATTGTATTGGCGACGCTAAAAAAAAAAACAAGAACCAACCCTGGTTTTTGCACGGTTGCTCATCAGGAAAAAAAATGGTTGAATTTCGGCCATTTTTTGTCCAATGCAGTGTAGACTTAGTCTAAGAGAGTCTAACTATATTATTGCTAAAAATAAAGTACTGCAAACTGTAAAAGAAGATGACCCCCGTAAAGTGGCCCCAAAGACTCTTCTTTCAAACTCTTTTCATTAAGGAAAGGCCAAAATTTTTCCCTCGAGGGACATTTGCCCCCCTCTTTTTCCTTCACCCTAAATAAAACAGAGAAGCCTGGCCTTCTGACCCTAACTAAACATGGAATGCAGCTGGAGGTGTATCCACAAACAATTGGCAGACACCGATTGGAACTGTACACCAAACCTTATGATAGCACAAAGGAAACATATGAAAGCATTGTAGAATATATAGTCTGCTGTGGATCTGTAGATCCTGTATTCAATATCCCTAAGGAATTAGAGGTTGTGGTTGGCCCAAGTTGGCTGACAGACAGAAAGGGGTTTCTGCAGCTTACATGCCGTGACCATTTTATTACACTCCAAAAGGTCGTGAAACTATGGGTTTCCCCACACTACCAAAAAGACATGTTGTGATAGCAACTTTACATAGCGATCTCATCAAACCTGGAGATGAGAGGAGATACATCTTGCAAACCCTAAGAGGCAACAGAGTGGAGTTTAAGATCCATTTACCTCAACAAGGCCATTATGCCTTAAAAATACACAGTTCCACTGGCCAAGGAAAGTTTGAGTGCTCTTGTAATTACCTTATCATATGTACAAATCCAGAGGTTGCATGGCCACCGTTTCCGAAGAAGCTGCAAAACCCTGTTGGGCCTACTGCCCTAATGGAAAAGAAAGGCCTCCTTCAACCATCTTGCCGTGATCCTATTATCTATTCTTCTGATGGACATTCAATTATTTCATTTACATTAAAAGATAATATCACTATTCTGACAGCACTCCTGAGTGAATAAACGCAAATCAAAAAAACCCCCCTACCCAATACCCACTTCCTCCCTCCCTAAACAACTTCCTAAAAACCACCCCCCCCCCATCTGTAAATTTCTTTTATTTGCTGTTCCGTATAGAAAACCACACACTGGGGCACCGTTTTTACCCCACTACCAGTAGGTTCCAGCAACACAACCGATAAAAAAGGTTTCATCCAGCCATCACAATTAGGACAAGTAATTGATAGCCCAGATGGGCGTTGCTCTTTAAATTTTTCACTGGATAGGGATATGAGCTGTTTAGCTACATTACACTCAGATGATAACAAGTGGAATACTCAAATGGAAAGAAGATATATCCTCCAAAGTCAGAAACAGCGGCAGGTTGAGTTCTACATCCAGCTCCCCAAAAGTGGGTCATACGAATTAAGAGTGTACGCAGATAATAAATTTCAGCCTGGAAACTATGAGCTTGTATGCAGTTATCTCATAACATGTTCAAACCCTCAGGTGCAGGCACCATTCCTGAATACTGCAAAAAACCCCTTTGGACCTACCTATTACGAAAAAAAGGGCTTTGCAAACCCTCACAAACAGAGCCAATTATCCACTCAAACGATGGACGTTGCTCTCTGGCTTTCACACTCAAGAAGGAAATGGGCATATTTGCCAGACTCCAGTCTGAAAATGTGTTATTGACTGAAGAGGGTGAAAGGCGACATGTTCTACAAGTCCAAAGACAGAACAAAGTGGAGTTTCACATACAGCTTCCAAAGGCAGGGACGTACGTTCTGAAGATTTACACCGAGTCCGAGCAGGGCAGTTTTAAGTTTGCCTGTAATTATTTAATTTCTTGCGTTAATGTCCAAGTGAAATGGCCTCTGCTACCACTTGAGTTATGCAACCCTGTTGGACCCAGTTATCTTTCTGATAAAAAAGGACTTCTTCGTCCATCCCACCTAGACCCAACAATTCAAGCAGATGATGGTCGCTGCTGTGTCAGTTTTGCACTGGATCAAAAGACTGAAGTGTTGGCTACACTTCACTCTGAAGATATCACAACAGAGGAAGCAAGAAGAAGGTATATTTTCCAAGCAGAGAAGGAAGGTCGGGTTGAATTTGAGATCCAACTTCCTAAAGCCGGCAACTATGTGCTGAAGTTTTGCACCAAGAAGAAGACAGACCTAAGCAATGTTTATGACTATGCCTGCAACTACCTTTTATGTTGTTCGAATACAAAAGTGCGGTCACCATTCTTTCCAATGAGATATGGTGCTTGGAATATGAGTTATGAACTGCTGGAACCACGGACTGGTATCCTGCCAACCAACAGTGAGGTACAGTTTCGAATTAAGGCAATAGGATTGGCAGCAGTGGTCGTCAAAGGCAAGCACTTTTGGCCTCTAACATTAAATCGAGATGGATTTTGGGAAGGCGTCTGTAGCACAGCTGGAAGCAAGGACATTCAAGTGCTAGTGACAAATAATCTGAACAAGAATTATGCTCTAGTGCTTAGTTATCAAGTGAAGGGTGCAGTTCATCAGCGTTTAATAGAAAGCTCATATTCCTCTTAGCTTTGCAAGTCGGTAACTCCCTTCCAATGCACCAGCTCCCTTACAATATGAATCATCTTAATGAGAACACTTGTCAGAGGTGCTAAAACCAGATATGGATGATCAGCTACATTGAAAGGCTTTTTGTGTGTCACATTAATGCACTTCATCATGATTTCAGCTACCAGTTTAAGCTATTCTAGTGTCTTTTACTGGGGTTATCTAAGAACATTTTGTTTTTAACAGCAACATTTTTCAGGTTCTGTGAACAAGAACACTCGATAAGCAGATATTTTTCCTTACTGGTGAGACTGTATATATTATCATTTGTCTGCTATTAGTGCTTTGTATGTCGATGACTGGGAAATAGTTCTGCAGAATGTATGGTTGCATCATACCACTATGAAGGGCAACACGCAGTCAGTACAGTGCATCTTAAAAGTATAGCAACTGAAATGTGTTTACTGTAACATAGAAAATATGATATGGCCAGTTTTAATTGTGTGCGATTGTTTGTCTTTCCCTTAGTACAGATATAGTCAAGAGTAAACTTGACATTGAATACTTATTTCTGCCTGTAGCACAGAACTTTATCTCAACCTTTTTTATTGTTTTTAATCTCTCCTAAAATAAGATATTACACTGCAGCAAGTTATCTATGCCGAGTAATCTTTGCTACAGCAGCTTAGAGAATTCTCAAAAATCACTACCAGCTTACTGACTTCTCTTTCTATTTCACCCGTCTTCAGCCTGAATCTCTGCTTCCTAAAAAGGGTCACTAATATTTAAAAGGTAAAATTATAGCAAAACAATGCAGTTAACAACATAATTTTATTATACCATTTCACTAAAATCAAAATATACTGTATATAATTTAAATTAGAGCTTCATCCATTTCCAACATATGAAGTAAATGGATGTCACGTTATCGGCCTGAGCCCAATCCACACATGGTGGATAAGTGACACTTGTCACAAGTGGCTAGGATTTGAGATAACTCTGATCTCGGCCAGTTAACTACAAAGATATCATGTTCCATGTGACTGTAGCATCTACGCCATTAACAAGGGGGAAAAGGGTAGTCCCCTTCATTATCTGATGGACCACCTGTGACAGGAAGTTATAAAAATACAATAATTGTACATTTTGGTGCAATACATTAGTACAGCAATACAGTGGTCCCTTAAGTTACAATGGCCTCAGGATATAATATTTTCAACATACAATGGCTGTAACGGGTACAGTGTGCTTTCAAGATACAATGTTCCAGACACGGATCCAACCAATTATCATTAACATTTTACTTGTAAATCATCTGTATTAGTGAAGTACATGCAGTGATTAGCAGTCTATTAGTACCTCTCTACAGTACAGTGTGATATAGAGACTGAGAAAGATGCGGCTAAAATAACTGACCCAAGCAATAAATTAACAGTTTTTGGTAGAGGAAAGTGGCTATTGAAAACTACTGTTCACATCAACCTATAGAAGGGATTTAAACAGACACTCATTCTTCAGTGTGAGCGCATAGGGGACACATGGCGTCACTGTATCGTGAAGCGGCAGACACTTCTTGTTAATTAATCAGGACGACAACCACAGCTTACACCTACTGACCATTGAATAGAAAGGTTTCAAGGTACTGTACAGGAAGGATCTATGAGTACAGTTCTGTTTTTATTTTCCCCCCGGAGGTACACTATTTTAAATTTGGTGTACCTGGTAAATTCTATATCTGGTGTACATAATATGCAATAATTATGTTATGTATTAAGACGCATTTTTAATGATCAGTGCCCAGGAATTAATGCGACTTAAAAATGAATAATAGTGATTATCATTAGAATAGTAAAATGCAGACACTAGGAGAGCCCTCTTGGAGACTCTGCTCTAGAAATTCAAGTGGTAGGTCACTAACAGTGGCTTTCATTTAGACTCGTAGACTTAAGGCATCAAATGGCTGACATGTAATTCTACAGATTACCCTGCAGCTGCATCTGGAAAGCATTTGCATACATGTTCTTAAGGCGTACAGTGCCCATAGCCTTTATGGTACACTAGTATACTGTTTCATAGGATGCATGAATGAAATAATGCTGCTTTGCTCTGTCACTTCCTGGTCAAGCTGTCTGAAATTAGCATATGAGCTCCGTGTATTCAGACCTCTGCTAAGATAAATATCATTCTGTCAGGACCGAGGAAACTTCTGCGTTAAACAGCACTAATTACTGTCTATTGTCTGAAAGATCAGATAACAAGCTCTCACTGTCCAGTGTTCTGTGCTGCCATGACCTGTGTGATGTCACACCCTGCTATCAGATATAACAGCAGAAGGGTAGATGTACACAGGTCGGTTACTTGGGGAACCAGAGAGAGCACAGAAGGTGATAAAATCACTTGTAGCTCCTTAAGAAAAAAAAATGAACACCACAATATATTTGGAAAACATCTTTATTTAGTGTTCCCAATATGTTGAAAGCTAATCTTTGTACCGAGACAACCCCTTTAAGGTTCTCCATATGATCATGTTACAACTTTTGTGTCTCCATGAGGAATGAAACTTGTACCTAACATTCACTAGTTTTTTAACAGGCAAATGTTAGCTTTTGTTAATCTTAGCTTTAGAGTAGGTGGAGACTTTGGCAGCTATGATGTCTCCCATACCCATAAAACATGGAGATGAACAGATCCTGCTCCCCAATCTGTCAGTAGCACAATCTCAGAAACAGAGGGGAGGACATTACACAACAGTACTGAGCAGTAAATTCAACACTGGGTAAGATAAAACAACATAAGCTGTAGCTCTGTCTCTGTACATGACTCTTAACGGCAGCAAGTAAACCTTTTTCCTGAGTAAGATTATACTCTGTATTGTTGTATTTTGTAGTGAACTAAAAGTTAATATTCAGTCAAACAGATAGGACGGAGAAGTGGCTTGTAAGTTGAAAACGAGGCATTTTTCTATTGTAACATTTTAATGTTTCATATATTTGTCCTATTGTTTTTTTGTTTAAATCTGTTTAAAGAAAAGTGCCTACTGAAAAGCAAAAAGGTAAACATGGAGACAGTGTATCTCTTAAAATGTCTTCCTGTAACCAGTTAAAAAAAATAAAATAATAATAAACTCCGACCTTTGAGAAAATCATCGTACGTTCTATTCACTATTCTACTGTGTGTTGTAGGCTACTGTCTAATTTTATTAGCTTCCTGCTTCTTTGACACTGAAAATAAATGGTCGTTATGTCTGCAAATGTAATAAATAAATTGGTGGTGTCTCACTTTAGTGTACTGTGTACATGTAAGAAGCTAAATGTAGGCAACATTCCTATTTAAGGACTGCAGCACAAAATGTTCCCAATATACAGTGATCCCTTAAAGGGGTTGTCTCACTATGAAGATCATAGTTGAAAATGTGGGGACCAAAAATCTAAGGATGTACGTCCTTGGTTACTATTGGCAAAGTGCTACGGTTTTAGAGAACGGGCTGGTTTACATGTGCTTAGCAACGGTGTTTGTTTACTGGTCAGGGAAGCATTCTGTCCTGCCCAGGTCGTGCACATGCAAAGGAAAGGCAGTTAAGAGGAGGGGCAGGGATGTGTGTATTGGCAGGCAAGGAGGAGAAGCAGTGAGAGGACATGCAGGGGGGTTGTGTGTATTGTATCCTCTTCACTGCTTCTCCTCCTTGCCTGCCAATACACACATCCCTGCCCCTCCTCTAAACTGCCTTTCCTTTGCATGTGCACGACTTGGGCAAGACAGAATGCTTCCCTGACCAGTAAACAAACACTGTTGCTAAGCACATGTAAACCAGCCGTTCTCTAAAACCGTAGCACTTTGTCAATAGTAACCAAGGACATACATCCTTAGATTTTTGGTCCCCACATTTTCAACTATAATCTTCGTAGTGAGACAATCCCTTTAAGTTACAATGGCCTCAGGATACAAAATTTTCAATATACAATAGTCTTTCCTGGGACATTGTATGCCGAGCATGGTTTCAACATACAATAGCCCAAACACTGTTCCAGCCAATTGTCATGAAAAGTTTACTTGTAAAACCCCAGTTTTAGTAAAGTACATGCCCTGAATGATGATCTCATGTTCTGTTCAGCGCTTAACATGGGCCAGAATGAGCGGCTCCTTTGGGCACCACGTGAGAGCCCCATTTTCTTTTTTACTGATATGTTGTGTAAAAAGTACATGCCCCAAAGAAGCTCCTGTCCTCAAAATCGAAAGTTTTTTCCCAGCTTCCAGTGGCATCGTTCTGATGCTTTATCTGTATTAGTTATTTACTTAATATTATTTTATCTGCATTTTGCATTATGTTGGATGACTTTGGGGGACTTGAAACCAATTACCAATTATTTTTTATAGAGTTTTGGTTTCAATAGTCATCCTGGAACCAATTAATGTTAACGGATCACACTAGTTGTGATTTCTACTTGGCCAGAAGCAAGGTGAGGGGGGAAATGAAATTGTCTTGTAGTCGGAGAAAAAGACATGTGTGATAATGTCAGCAACAGATGTCCAGAGTCCTTTACTAAGTCACCCCACAAACAATAAGCCCTCGCACAGTTCAGTCAACAGAAATATAAAAATTTTATCTTGGTTAAATAGTCTTGGATTATAGAGAGATAAAAAATGTATTTAAAAAGTATTTTGCTGTGCAAAAGTCCAAAAAAAGAAAATCCATATAAATTTGGCATTGTCACAATGGTACTCACCCATATAGTATAGTTATCAAATTATTTTTACCATATGGTGACTGACGTTAATTTAAAACACTAAAAAAAATTAGCAGAATTACAGTGTTTTTTACATTCTTCAAAGAATGAGTTCATAAAAGTTAATCAATATGTTACATATACCAGGGCTGTGGAGTCTGTGCCCATTTTGCAGGAGTCGAAGTCGTTATAAAATGGACCGACTCCTAAAACATATAATAAATTGGTACAGTTAGTTCAATGCAGTGCTGAGAGCATGAGGAATTGGGTCTTGCCAGTACTACTTCCATATCTTCAGCCTCATCAGATGAGGAGTGTAATTTTGAGAAGTATTTGGATGACATGAAGCAAGCAAAGTGTTACCGCGGAGGAAAAGATTCTGCTTCCATAGCAAACAGATTGACCAGATGTCGGCAACATTTTTCACTTGCTTCCAAAGTAGTAGAAGAATTTTAACCATTCATCAAAACTGACTGTGTCTGAGGCAATTCCTTTATACCCCGACATTGTTAGAGATGTTATCGATGTGGTCACTGCTTTGCCACCAACCCAAGTTAGTGTAGAGAGGCCGTTCTCCAGCCTGGAAATTATGAGATCAGATTTGAGGTAATCTAGGAAGGAGGATCTGATGGAGATGATGCTATTTCTTGAAACAAATTCATAGACTCCACAAATGTTATTCAGGACATTTTTGTTGAAAACTGTTTTTTCCCCACTTACTGCAGCGACAAGCAAAATGGTAACAATGTTTTGAACCTTTGACTTTCAGGCTTCATATATCACCATCCACTACAGCTTTCTATGTGAGACTCCCATAATTTTATAGACAATCATCTTGGCTATCTCATACATAACTTTTACCTTCAACTATTTAGCATCTAATTAGTTCTGCAGATTCGTATCATGTAACTGCATTGTCACGGTTTTGCTCCCGGTGGTGGGACAATCTTTTTCTTCTTGTTACTACAAATTACAATCTGTACTCACATTGACTAATAGCTCAGTGAGTTATTAGGCTGATACCCAAGCGAAAGGTCACTGGTTCGAGCAGCCACAAAGAATATTTCTTAAGAAAAGAGAAGCAGCATCATCCAGCTCATCAATAGCGTCTCTCGGCCAAGAAAATTGCCAAACTGCATCATGTGAGGCCATGACAGCTGGAAGAATATGAAATGAAGTCCATCCATCCATTCCAAAGCCAAGAGGTGGACGTCCAGGCAAAATATAAGAGTCAACAAGTTGGCCCATCACAAGGTATTATCAGTTCTAATGCAACAGAAATGTCAGTGGAGGTGGCACGTATGCTTCTTCAGAGTGAGATCACAGATGTCCATTCAAGCACCATGCAATACACAAGTCTGGAATGATGGCCTGAAAAAGGTGAAGAAGCCTCGACTTCAATCTAGTCCAAAGCATTGGCTCGAGTTTGCAAAAAAGTATGAAAAAATGGAAGATTGGAAACGAGTGATGTGGATCGATGGGATGAAAGTCAATAGACCAAGCTCTGATGGGTGCAAATGGTTTAGCACGAATCAAGGGAAAAAAAGGGCTAACGGATTGAGAAGCTGGAAGAACTGTCAGGTTTGGTGGAATAAGCCTGATGATATGGGGGTGTTTCACAGCCAAAGATGTTGGATATTTGACCAGCATCGATGTTGGTCTCAATGCTGAGTGATATGTGAGTGTCCTACAAGATGAGTTACTTCATACACTCGAGTACTATGGGTCTGAAAAGGATGACAGTGTTCCAGCAGAACAACGACCTGAAGCAGACGTCAAGGTTGGAGAAGGAATGGTTCAATGACAATGAAGTAGAGTTGCTGTATTGACCTCCATAGTCCCCAGACCTCTACTGAACACTTGTGGGTAGAGTTGAAGATAAAGCTGTATTCATACCCAAGGCCAGTCTGCACCAACATTGGGAATGTGTAGAAGAGACCTGGGATCAGATTTTGGTTAAGACATGCTTGAAGCTGATGCAGAGCCCAGAAGGATTCAGGAAGTGCTGAATTCCAAAGATAGATTTACCAAATACTAACAAAATAATAAAAATGTACATTTTGATTTTTAGGAGCAAAACCATAACAACGCAGTTACATGACAAAAATCTTAAGAACTAAGCTGATGCTAAATACTTGCAAATTAAAAATGTTGTACAAGATATGTAAGATGATTGTCTATAAAATGATGGTAGCTTCATGTTCACAGCTGTAATGGATGGTAAGATATGGAGCCTGAAAGTCAAAACTTAAAAACATTGTTACCATTTTACTTGTCAGTGTATGTTCTACCTAAATAGCTTGATTATTGTATCATAAGGTGATAAAAAGCCTGATGTTACCATTTTACTACAGTAAAATTATCACTTAAACTTGCGCGATGTATGAGGGAGTCAGGAGTAAGAGTCCGGTAACTTGAGGAGTCGGAGTTTTGGCTTACTGACTCCACAGCATTGATATATACCCCAAAATGATACCATTAAAGGGATTTTCCCACCAAGTGAAATTGACATGGGAAGCTTGCAAATTAAATAATAAACATTTTCACCATTCATCATCATTATTAAAAATTCTGTACCATTTTTGTTTTAGCTGCTACCTTGATCCATGGTGTACAGCTCATCTCTAGGGGATACAACCAGGGCTGAGAGCTCCTCAGTCCTGGCCGCACATGCTCAGGCATCACCTCTCCTATCGGGCAGCTACTGTCAGTCTATTTCCTACTTAGTAACCACACACACTCACTGCTGAGCAAGTATTCAACCCCAGGTGTGGTCATTCTAGACCTGTCCTCTGTACTCCTTGGTAATTAGTCATACAGTGCAGATAAGCCCCAGTTTCTTAAAGGGGTGTTCCCATCTTGCATATGATAGAATATGCCATCAAAATATGATAGGTGTGCATCTCAGGAATGGGCCCTCAAAAGTCTCAGTTCCGAATGGAGATTAGGCCGCACTTGTGCACTCATGGGGATTCTGTGTACAGTCAAAAAAAACTGTTACACTGTCCAAACCCCAAATTTACAATAGAGTGGAGAGTTGAGAGGCGTGACCGATTTTCAGTTCTGAACGAAGACATTCGGTAGCCACTTCCAATAGGTGGTACCCACACCTATTACACTTTGATGGCATATTTTATATATATGACATCAAAGTACGAGATGGAAACACCCTTTTAAAGGGGTTTCTCACTACAAATATTAGCTTTCAACATGAAGGAATTGTTAAATGAAGACATATTTTAAATACATTGGTCAATAGACTCTACTTGAAAAGTACTTAAAGGGGTTTTGCCAGGATGTGAGTTACTTACCTCCTAATCAGCACAAAGTAGAATATAACAAATCATGCTGATCTGAACTTTGCAGAGAGAGGGAGGGGGTGAGCAGAAATTTTGGGGGTAAGGAAGTCTCAAACTAACTGAAATAATAACTTTACAACAGTGGATTCTTTATACAGCAGCAGCCTTTTACACTGCATTTCTCCCCAGGGCCCCATGAAGGGCCTCTTAATTTTTCCCTTTTTCAGACAAGAAGTGTTTTCAGCAAGCCAGGCTGTCAGTCCTTGGTCGAGTCAAATGCAGCTTTCAGTAACAAGGGGATTGAGAAAGGTTAGCTCCGAGTCTTATTTTGTAATCACAATATTTAGAAAAAGTATTAAATACCATTTTGAGGATCCCACGCCCAACAACATCGTGGCAAAACCCTTTTAATATACAAGTACTTAAAGTAAATTTTTTTACTTTTTGCCTCCTTGTGTTTCAACAGTCGTAACTTTATTATTTTTTCAATGATGCCGTTTTATGAGGCCTTGTTTTATTGGGGACAAGTTGTACTTTTTGAGAGAACAGTTTAAGTTCACTCATAAATTATTGCAGAATTTTTTTCAGTTTTGTTTGTTTACACCATTCACATTTCACACTTAATAACTTGTTAGATTACTGCTACAGGTAATTACGATTGTGTGAATATCTAATTGTAGGTTTTTGTGTGTAATGTATGCACAAATATATTTTTTTAAATATTTATTTTTATTTTATTTGCTTGTACACTTTATTTTTTTTCCTTTTTTTTTAAATCCAATGAAGGGATAACCTTTTTTTTTCAACACTTAGCAATGTATTAGCATATTCTTATATGCTAATACATTATAATCTGTGTCAGACACAGGCAGTGATCAAGGCAGAACACAGTCTGCCCTGATCGCTGGCTTGTTACACATACAGACCCGGTGGTTACTCTATTTCCCCAGGGCTGATTGTGCAGCCGTTCCCTGGGCTCTGTCGGGTCACCGGGAGTCCCGATCACCAGACATGGCAGGAGGAAAGCCCTATGAGTATGTTGCAGTCACTGACTGCGGCAATCAAAGCGTTAAGCGCCAGGGAGCGGAGAGCCTGGAGAACTCTGTTCTCAGCACAGTTGCGGCGCTGGGAGCCGCAAAACCTGATGTCTGCAGAGACCCCAAAAGATGTCTCTGCAGACGAACGACCTGAAATGCCCGCCGCCAAAAGACGGTGGGCAGTTGTTAACAGGTTAGTCGTGAGATAAGATACATTTTATCAGCTCTCTGAGTGCATACATATTTCTATCGTAACCTGCATACCAGAAGGATGTTTGTTATCTGATATATCAGAAAGCTGGTAGTGATGTCACCCCCATGGTGATGGGACTGAGCTCTGAGTGAACTAATTAGAGTTAACAAGATTAGCTGCAGTAAACAAAAGGTACATGTGCTGTGAGGACTGAAAAGCATGGTTTTATTTTCTGCAATTGTGTTAGAAATAATCTCATGCTCCATCAGAATAAGGGCTAGAAGTTAATATATTGTAATCACTGCTGTAGAACCATCCACAGCCTGAGTAGACCGAGTGAGTACAAACAGCCTGTGAGCCAGCGAAACAGCGTGCTGAGAAATCCCCTTTAACTGCTCCTGTTATGTCACAGGTTTTTAGTGAACAAAATAAGCGTATTTTATAGTTTTTACAAACAACAACAAAAAAATTACCTATTCTAAATAACGCACATATTATCCAGGCTGATACTATGTGAACAAATTATGTAACTCTTTTACCTGAAGTAGCACAGAGACAGTGTATAAAAGTATAAATTATCATTTATTTCAAAATTAAATATCTTACATTGAAAAAAGTATGTTCATCAAAATATAAAGCAGGCAGTCCAAAATAAATTAGGAAAGTTTTAGAGTTAACACATTTTATCTGTTATAATAATAAATTAATCCTCAATGTATATATACAAACAGTATACACAAATAAACAGAGAATGTTACAGACAGATTTCAGCTCAGTTTGTATCTGTGTTATTTCCAGTTTTCTGTTTGTGTCATAGGAGCAGAAAACAAAAAATTCTGGAGTGCTGGATCCGTGGATACTAATGGATCCCAAGACTTAGGGTATGTCCCCACGGCACGGGTTTTCAGCCGGTTTGCGGTTTTTCAGACCGCCTGAAAAACTGGACGAAAATGAGCACAATTGTGCTCTATGGCAAACCCGTGCAGCAGTCCCCACTGCACAGGTTTTCCGCCCGGCGGCAAAACATTAAACAAGCACCATCTTCCGTCCGAAAATCGGACGGAATGTGTGCTTTTCAATGGGAGGGGGAGGGCTCTTCTCCGCTCATTGCGGAGAAAAGCCGTCCTCTCCGCGGCCGTGGGGACGGCCGCAAAACAGGACAAACGCCGGCCGGCCTTAGAGCCACTTGCTGTTCACATTCAGTCCTGTATGCCTGAACTCAGATGTACTGTTGTAGGCATTTCAGCAGTGTGGTTTGCTTACCTATGCTGATCAAGGTATTCTATAACCATAGGTAAATGTTGTAGTTAACCTATGTTCCATTGGCTCTGTACAGTCAAATGAGATTTGAGCATATGTGACGCCCAGATTTTTAGAAGTCTTTCTCTTCCCAGGCATTTACTAGAAATCTACATTTACTAGAAGATAATTATTTTTTTTTACATGGTCTACATCGAGGTTCTATTCTAAGGGGGAAAGAAAAGCAGCAAAACGGATTAAAACACATCTTTTTGACTCAAAGGCTGTCTATACACGGCAGAGTGTCAAATATATTTTGCAGTCGAGTTTCATTTTTTGTCACTTTTTTTAATGCGGTTTTCGGGCACCCCCTGCCATAGAACAGTACTATAAGACACCTTTTTTCAGCAGATTAAAGAACATGTTCTAAGTTTTTTGGTCTGATTTCAGATTTGAAAGCTGTTTAGACCACAGCACGGATTTTCTATTGTGGTCTATGAGGATGGCTTACAGTCAGATGTTTATGGATTCTAAATACTGAATCCGCTGTAAACCAGTCCTGTATAGATATAGCCTTTAGAGAACACTCTAATACAAGGTCTGTGACTCACTGACATTTTGTGGAGAATATTAGACTTTGCACCAATACTTACTAAATCAGTGGTCTCCAACTGGTGGCTCTTCAGCTTCTCCAAACTACAACCTGGGGCCATTAGGGCATGTTGGGTGCAGTAGTTTTTCAATAGCTGTAGAAACATTTCTTGCTAGAGTCCACTGCTTTACAATGCCATGTTATCTCGAGTTGATGAAGTGCTGTACTGTCTGCTGACTTTCTTGCTTTAACTCCTCAATGTGAGAGTCCAGGCGCTGAATAAGATCCTGTGAGCGGAGCTCCTCCTCCTGAAGGAATCGTGACGCTATGGTGTTTGGTGGAGAATTGGGTGGCAATGGGAGCTACAAAAAAAGAAATTAATATATGAAGTTAAAATTATTATAAAGACAAAAAAAAACTGATGAAGCAATTTAATAAAAGGGTATCCCAGCACTTAGACGAAAACTTAAGAGGTGGCTGTAGGGACATTACAGACAGAACAACAGTGGAACACTAATCTTCCATCCTAAACATGTAAAATTGACATATTTTATCACACTATTGCTCCCTATGTGCTCTTCCTCAGCACATCAAGAGTAGGCTTAGCTTCTGCGGCAGCCCATGTACAGTGGGTACAGAAAGTATTTAGACCCCTTTACATTTTTCACGCTTTATTTCATTGCTGCCATTTGGCAAGATCCAAAAAGTTCATTTTTTTGCTCATTAATGTACACTCTGCACCACATCTTGAAAGAAAAAACCCCAGAAATGTAGATATTTTTTCAAATTTATTAAACAGGAAAAACTGAATTATCACATGGTCAAGCATTCAGACCCTTTGCTGTGACATTCATATTTAACTCATGTGCTGTCCATTTTCTTCTGATCCTCCATGAGATGGTTCTACTCCTTCATTGGAGCTGTGTTTAATAAAATAGTTTGGACTTGATTAGGAAAGACACACACCTGTCTATATAAGACCTCACAGCTCACAGCATATGAGAATTATGAGGTCTAAGGAACTGCCCAAGGAGCTTAGAGACAGAATTGTGGCAAGGCACAGATCTGGCCAAGGTTACAAAAGAATTTCTGCAGCACTCAAGGTTCCTAAGAGCACAGTGGTCTCCATAATCCTTAAATGGAAGAAGTTTGGGACGACCACAACTCTTCCTCAACCTGGCCGTCCAGCCAAACTAAGCAATCATGGGAGAAGAGCCTTTGTGAGAAAGGTAAAAAAAGAACCCTGTGGCTGAGCTCCAGAGATGCAGTAGGGAGATGGGAGAAAGTTCCACAAAGTCAACTCTCACTGCAGCCTCCACCAGTCGGGGCTTTATGGCAGAGTGCGGCCGACAGAAGCCTCTCCTCAGTGCAAGACATATGAAAGCCGCATACAGTTTGCAAAAAAAAAACACATGAAGGATCCCAGACTTTGAGAAATAAGATTCTCTGGTCTGAGGAGATGAAGATTGAACTTTTTGGTGTTAATTGTAAGCGGTATGTGTGGAGAAAACCAGGCACTGCTCATCACCTGCCCAATACAATAGCAACAGTGAAACATGGTGGTGGCAGCATCAGGCTATGGGGGTGTTTCTCAGCTGAAGGGACAAGAAGACTGGTTGCAATTGAATGAAAGATGAATGTGACCTCAGACTGGGTCGAAGGTTTATCTTCCAACAAGACAATGACTGTAAACACAGCTAAAATAACAAAGCAGTGGCTTCAGAACAACTCTGTGCCCATTCTTGACTGGAGCAGCCAGAGCCCTGACCTAAACCCAATTGAGCATTAATGAGCAAAAAAAAATGAATTTAAAGGGGTCTGAATACTTTCCGTACCCACTGTAGGTAGCAGATAACAGTTCCCACAATGCATATAGCTGACATCTACTCCAGGTTGTCTCCTTCCCAACAGCTGAAGAGCAAATCTCCTCTTTTGCATCACATCTTATGCTCCCTCACTATAGAACCTCATACTTTAGTTCTTAGTTACATCCTCTTCCATCCTCTGCTGCTTCATAGGCACACAACTCACCTTCCTAGTGCTGGAACTGAGCATGCCTGACCAGGAAGATGAAACTGAACTACATGTCGTATCCCTTGACAACAAGCTACAACCAACAGATTCTGGGCCAGTAATTGGTGAGCGTTTATGTGAGAAACTACTAGAAATATTTAATTGCTGAAAATTGAAGATTTTTTTTACTTGTGCTGTATACCTGTATACATTTAAGCAATAATTTTAAGCTTGATGTTTGATCTAATTATAATTTATTTTCGAACTATGACTTGTGTACAGTGTATTCTCCAAATTAGCTTTTTTACAAACGAATACGTTATAAAAATCTACAATGGAAAATTCATGTGATAATGACCCATTTTGCAGGCAGTATTAATAGGAACCTGTCAAGTAGTTTGTGCCCGTCTATACGATATTAGGATGTGATAGGAGAGATGGTGAGCTCTGTGATGATGATGAATAGAGGGCGGGACCTGTGTTCCTCAATCAATCAGACGAGAAAAGAATTTTACGTTAACTACAAAAATCCCAATTTCTCGCCAATATCATTGGGGGAAACAGCACCCTGGGATGTCCAACAGCAGTCCTAGAGGGGGGGAGAAAGGGCACAAAAACTTAACAGCAGTGCAAATCAGTTAGGACACCACTGCCTGAAGTACCTTATGGCCGATGTTTGCATCAGCCTGAGGTCCAGATTTGGAACAACTTAGTATAGATTCACCCCAGACCGATAGGCACCAAAAATGCAGACTGGATCCAGATGGCAATGGTGGCCTTCAAGGCTGCCAGACCTCTACGCGAACCCTCTGGAATGACACAAAGGGAATCAGAGCATCTGAAAGATTCCATAACAGAGAGGTAGATCTGAACGGCCCTGACAACATCCAAACAATGCAACGCCCACTCTCGAGGGTGAAAGGGGGAAGGGCAAAAAGAGGGCAGAACTATGTCCTCATTGAGGTGGAATGAAGAAACCACCTTAGGAAGAAACTAAGGACCGGGACGTAGTACGACCTTGTCCTTATAAAGAACCAAAAACGGGGATTTGCAATGAACAGCCATCCAGTTCAGCCACTCAACAGATGGATGTAATGACCACAAGGAAGGGAAACTTCCTACAATGGTTCAAAAGACTGCATGGTCTTCAAAACAAGATTCAAATCCCATGGCTTGATCAGCCTACGTACCGGTGGGACGGAGCAAGTGACCCACTGAAAAAAGGTTTTGACCTGAGGACAGGAGGCTAAGGTGCGCTGAAAAAGGACTCTGTCCTCTCAAGGAGGAAAGGCCAAGCCCCTGTTCCAGCCCTGACTGAAGGAATGAAAGTACCTCCGGAGTAGAACACCCACGGAGTGAAACCCTTGCAACTCGAACCAAGCAAAGAGGACTTTCCAGGTACGGTCAAATATGGCAGATTGAGGTTTGAGTGCTCTCATCATGGTCCAGATGACAGAATCCAAAAACTGCAAGATTTTTAAACTGCGATTTCAACAGTCAGGCTGTCAAATGCAGCTGAGGTTAAGAGAGGTGGAACAGAGAACCTTAGGAAAGGAGGTTTGGATGCAGCAGAAGAGGCCACGAAACATCTGCCAGTAGGGCAATGAGATCCACATACCAGGCCCAGCGAGGTGGGATGTGAAGAAATCAATGTACGGAGGGCCCCACCACGGACAGAGAAGCTGAAATATATCTGATAGAAGAGTCTATTCCCAAAGGATCTACTGATGTCTGGCTGCAACGACTGGCCAACTAGTTCTCCACCTCTGCAATGAAAACCGCTGATAAGGTCGGAACTGAACACTCCGCAGTGCGAATGATCCTCGAAGCCTCCAGAAAAGCCACACAGCTCTTTGTGCCTCCCTGACGTGTCAGATAAGCCACCGCCCTGGTGTTGTCGGACTGAATCCGAACTGGATGACGCTGAAGGAGAGGGGACCAGTGAGTGAGTGCTAGGAAAATGCCCTGAGTTCCAGAATATTAAACTGTAGATTAAATTCCCTGGGAGACCAGAGACCGAGATGTCCGGGAGCCAAAAATGGCACCCCACCGCGAGGAGCAGGCATCCGTGATGATAATCAGTCATTGCGGAGAAAGAAAAACTTCCCTTGATGGAGTGCAGTGGACACCAGCCGAGATGGATACGATCTTGGGATGATAGCCACATTTCTTGGTGTAAGGAAACTAGAGAGCCAATCCAGTGAGTCAGAATTGCCCGCTGAAGGAGGAGAGAATAAAACTCTGCGAATGGCACAGCTTCGAAGACTGCAACCATCCTGTGGAGAACCCACATGCAACTGCAAAGGGTACACAGGGCGCGTTTTCAGAGCAGAGAGGCACCTGACCGTAAGCACTGAATCTTCACCAGCAGAAGAAATACTCTGGCTGCATGTGTGTTAAAAGAATTTCATTCTCTGGGACGGAGCCAGACAAGATTTGTCGAAGTTGACAATCCACACAAAGCATGTTGGGTAACCAGGGTGATCCCAATGCTCTTCAGACTGGTACCTTGCGACGGAGCTTTCACAAGAAGGTTGTCTAGATAAATGGTAACCCTCCTGATGCTAAGGATTGCCATGAGAGGTTCTAGGACTTTGGTGAAGACGAAGCAGGACGAAGGCAGAACTCTGAACTAGAATGCCATGAACCCACCACGAAACGAAGAAAACGCTGGTGGGACTGGGCCATAGGGACATGCAGATAAGCGTTCCTGATGTCTATGGCGTAAAGAAATTAGCTTTTTTCCAGAGGTGCAATTACTGGCTGAAGAGATTCCAGGAGGAACCCTTAAAAGGGGACAGAAGAATGGCGAAGGGAGAAACAAACAGCTAAAGATCTGACTGGTTTCCTGATGCCCTCAGGGGAGATCACCGTCACGGTGAAAACACTGAATGGAATGGAAAGGAAAGAAAGAAAACTAAAATAAAAAAATACAGATCTGCAAAGCAGCGTCTGCCTCCTACAGACACTAGGTTAAAACTAAGTAGTCTGGCATCAGTAGAAGGGAAATAGTCCATCCCGATGGAGCCTCTGAGGACAAGGGCCTATACCCATGGTGCTGTGTCCCCCAAGGATACTGACGAGAAATATAGGTTTATATGATTATGAGCAGGATTTCCGAGTAAAAAGCAGAGAAAAAAAATCAAATATAAAGTGAAACTACTGATAACCTCATCCAGTAATTGACAGTGTTCTCTGTATACATACTGATACAGGGAAAGCTGTCAATCACTGTATGTGGTTGGGGTCAGCAGGACTCTCACTGTCTCTTAATGAGTCCAGTTGGGATTTTTACTGCTTTTTAGGCCGTGTTCACACGGCTTATTCCCGACGGATTTGTGCGCTCACAAATCCGCTGTGAATAAGGGGCGGGACGGGGGCGGGCCCGGAGCGCGGCAGGGGCGCCGCTACCCGGCCCCATAGACATTGCATTATCTACGGCACGTACGCGCCGTAGATAATGTGCATGTCACTTTCTCCCCCTGCAGCGGATTCGCCAAGCGGGGAGGAGCGACGGAATCCACTGTTCTCTATGAGAGCAGTGGATTACCGTAATGACTCCGACGGATTGGCGCCGTACTGGAGTGCAAATCCGGCGCGCAGTACGGCGCCAATCCGCAGCAAAATAAGCCGTGTGAACGAGGCCTTACTCAGAAATCCTGCTCCAAATCATATAAACCTACATATAAAAGAGCTCAGCTTCTCTCCCTCTATAACATCCTGCTCTTTGACGCTATAAACCACCTAACCGAGTCTCTTTAAGTTATGAATAAAAAATCCAGACCCAATGTCAAATGAAGCAAGATACCACTCTGCACTTACAATGAATATTCACCTTTTGGGGAGGTTCAAATGTTGCAGAATTTTTTGCATATTTTTGGTTCAGATTTTTAGATGGAAAAACTACCGTAAAATACAGTAGCAGTCAAGTGGGTGAGTTCTGAACAAATTTCATCCACAACCTGCAGAAAAGTTTCACAAAGAAATTGACCTTTCAGATTTGGCTGCTGCAGCCTGTGATTGTTGCGTGTACTTCCAAAGCACGGGTGGGCGGGGGCTAGCCGGCCTCATTCACATGCACTGTCCCCGGGCGTACGATACGATCGTATTGTACACCCAGGGAGACGAGGCGTAATTCATAGTTCTCTATGAGAGCTATGGATTACCGTAATTGCAGCACGCATTTCACCGCATATAAAGGTCAAATATGGGGCGAAATGCGTGTTGCAATTACACCGTGTGAACATACCCTTGCTAAATAAACTATGGAACACCTGTGCACCCAAAATGCACAATACACCCCTTGATGAGATCCCAGAGGGCTGTTGAATCCAAAATGGGGCGACTTCTGGAAGGTTTCACCTGTTCTGCTACTTTGGGGGCTTTGCAAATGCGACATGGCCCCACCAAAATCTGCGTTCCAAAAGTCAAATAGCTCTCCTTACCTTGTACCCACTGCCCAAACAGCAATTTATACCCACATGTAGGGTATTGCCGAACTTGAAAGAAATTGCGTTGCTTTTTTTTCCAGGATTCCTTGTAAAAATGAAACATTTTCAGCTAAAATCCAAGATTGTTGAAAAACAAAAAAATGTTTTAATTTTCCCAGCCTAACGCTAAAAAAATTTGTGACACACCTGTGGGGTCTATATACTCACTGCACCCCTGGATATATTCCTTAAGGGGTGTAGTTTCCAACATAGGGTCCTTTTAGGGGTGTTTATTAAATTTTAGCACCTTAGGGCGCCTGCAAACCTGAAATGGCGCCTAAATAAAATTGTAATGAAAATGAGACCCCAGAGTGCGGTAGGTGCTTCTCCTACTCTGGGGCTTGTGGTTGAACCAAATCGCGCACTACGGCCACATATTGGATATCTATGAAAGCAGCATAATCTCGGGAATCAATATTAAGTTGCATTTCCCTTATCACATCTACTGTGTTCTTGTGAATAATGGATAAAAATTAAAAATCTGGAAATTTCACCTCCACTTTGCTTAAAATCCTGTGAAACACCTAATGAGTTAATAAACTTCCTAAATGCTGTTCTGAATACTTTAACGGGTGTAGTTTCTTAGATGAAGTCATTTATGGGGGTATCTAACATACAGGCCAATCAAAATCACGTTAGAACTGGACTGGTCCCTAAAAAAAGGTATATTACAAATTTTATTGAAAATTTTAAAATTACTACTAAATTTCTAAGCTCCCTAATGTCGTTAACAAAAAAAAAAAGACATTTAAAAAAATAATGCCGACCTACAGTAGACATATGGTAGATGTTAGTTATTCCACTCAAAGTAGTTTATAACTATCTGTCTTACATGCGGAAATTTTTGAAGTTTGAAAATGGTAAATTTGTCACATTTTTCACGATACTTTGATATTTTTCACAAATAAATAAGGACTTTTTGGACCAACATTTCTTACTATCTTAAAGCACAATGCGTCATGAGAAAACAATCTCTGAATCACATGAATAGGTTAAAGTGTCAAAAAGTTATTCTCACAATGTGACAGATGCCAGATTTAAAAAACGGGGTTCTGTCAGAGGCCAAAACTGGCTCCGGCGTTAAGGGGTTAAACATCCAAAAGACTGGGACCCCTGCACAGCACCCTCCTGAATCAGGCTTTAGTGACAGCCTTTTTTTTATTAAAATCTATTGGAATCTATGTCACTTACATTGCCCGTTGAAATTTTAGAAGATATTGTGCCCCCTAATGGTCATATATGGTAGGAGAGGAATAAAAATTCAAGTAAAAAAAAAATGTGAATATAAAAAAACACAACATTATTTATCTCACACAGGAAGAAAATATACCTTACAGCAAAATTATATTTTTTGGTTGCTTCATCTCCCTAAACAATTGGAAAACAAGATCAAAAAGTTGCATGCATGCAACCCAAAAATAGTACCAATAAAAAGTCCCCAAAAAAGAGCCCTCTAACAAGACTACATATGGAAAAATAGAAAAGTGGCAAAGCAAATATAATAAAGTAGTACATCATAATGAAAACTATAGATTTGGTATTGTTGAAATCCTACTAACCCCCAGAATAAACTTAACATGTCATTTATACTGTATGGTAAACTCCCCCACCTTCCAAACGAAATTTGGTCTCCCAGTATATAATATGGTACTGTAAACGGTATTATTAAAAAATAAAACCTATCCCGCAAGAAACAAGCCCTCATACAGTTGTGTAGATAGAAAAATCTAAATATTCTGGTTCTTTGAAGGCAGGGCTAAAAAAAAAAAAAAAAAAAATGACGTAAATGAATTTGCGAGTGGTTAAACTATTCTCCTTTGCAGTTCTGAAAGTTCTCTCCTATCTCTAATTCCTGGATCAGTGCCTCATGCTTGTTTAGCCCTTTCCTAGCTACCACCTAGCAGATCTCTGCGGTTCACCAGGAACTCTTAATAGATTTCTTGAATGTGTAACTACAGTATGTGATGCCAATGGAAGACATTGCAGCTGATAAGTCTTCATTTTTCAGTACTTCATAGCCTGGATTACTGGTGATTATGGGAGCTGGCTGTCCTGTCACATTCCATTAAATTTCCACTCTTCACATAATGGCATTCTCTCGCTGTTGTGATCTCCTCTTTGTTATTTATATGTCTTGCTTGCCATTTGTTTTTCTTTCCAAAACACATATCATTATATGTTTATACTGCAGCCTAAGGTTCATGTTCATTTGTGCACGCCGTAAACGCTATACTTTGCGCTTTGAAATTATGGGTTTACAAGTCCGTAATTTCAAAGCATAAACGCTGTACAACGTAGCGCGGCAGATGTCTGCCTCACATACATTTGCATTTCGCAGCATGTAATATGCCTGAAAGTGGTGACATTTAACTTCTTTTTAGGCTATGTTCACACGGCTTATTGCAGCGCCGCAATACGCAGTGTGTTTTGGAGCCAAAACGCCCGTTTAGCCCCGTAAATTTAAAAAAAAGGGGGGGGGGGATGGGGGGAGAGGAGGGGGGGGCTGGGTGCCGGGGAAACCCCAGAAAAATGTATTTTTTAAGGGCCCCGAACAAAATTGGGGGGAAAAGTCGGTTTTTAGCCCAAGTAAAAATAAAGTTACACCCGCACAAAAAAATTATTATAGCAAATTTAAAAATAAATCCCTTTTTCACCCAAAAAGTTAAACAAAATTCACATATGAAAAGGCGGAAACCCCAAATTTAAATTTTTTTTTAAAAAAAAAAAAATTTAAAAAAAATTTTCGGTTTCCCATAGGGCCTTCATCAGATAAAATTTGCTTATTGTCTTTTTCCAGGTAAAATTGGTTTTCAAAGGGGGCCTTTTTAGTTGGCAATTTTAAAAAGTTGGGGACACAGGATTCTATTGAGAATGGCGCCCGTGCCACCAACAAAAAAAGCCCAAATAAACGCGCCCCCGATACAATTACCTGGATAAACAAAAAAGGGGACTTATCTGAAAAAAAGGCCTATGGGAACCGGAAAAAGTTTAAAAATTTTTAATTTTTTTGGTCCCCATTTTTTTATGAAGAATTTTGATAAATTTTGTGGGAAAATTTAAAATGTTTTATTGCTTTTAATAAAATTTGGGGGGCGGGTTGTTTTTATAAATTACGTTTGTGACAAATTTTTTATACCCACCCCCAATCTAGCAAACGTACCTAGGTTTGGGGTAAGCAAAAAAAATGGGATTGGGA